>JBAPLH010002377.1:0-36522 GCA_037897445.1 Ceriops zippeliana
ACGTATCAAATAGTGTGTTTTGGAATCAAAAGAAGAGGCTTGTTATCCAAAAAATGATGGGAGCAACTCTTTAATTTTGAATTCAACAAATAATATGAACAAGAAATGCAATTCAAAATCAAGGACTGAATTGAATGTTAAAATTGAATGAATTCATGTAATTTGATGGTCCACGGGCATTTTTTTTCAAAATGAATATAGTTATTAAAGAAAGAAACAAAAGTTAAATTCAAAGTTATTGCATGAAAAATAGACCTGGTAACAAGAAGAGGAGCCTAATTAAACATGAGGTGATTAGAAATTCTCATTATTTAGGAATTAAACCAGTTAACATTTGTACGAAATGCAAATGCAAACACTGATAAATGGCACCTATGGCCGTTGGATTTAAATAGATTTGGATTTTTATTGGTGCTTATACTGTTTGAAATCAATTAATATACTAGGTTGTTAGCCAAATATTTTAGCCACATGTGTTATATTTCATGATCAATTTATCAAATAGTGTGTTTTGGAATCAAAAGAAGAGGCTTGTTAACCAAAAAAGATGGGAGCAACTCTTTAATTTTGAATTCAACAAAATAATATCATTAAGAAATGCAATTCAAAATCAAGGACTGAATTGTTTGTTAAATTGAAACGAATTCATGTAATTGATGGTCCACGGGCACTTTTTTTTCAAAATGAATATAGTTTATTAAGAAAGAAATAAAAAAGTTAATTTCAAAGTTATTGCATGAAAAATAGTCCTAGTAACAACAAGAGGAGCCTAATTAACATTAGGTGATTAGAAATTGTCATTATTTACGAATTAAAAACCAGTTAACATTTGTACGAAAATGCAAACCCTGATGAATGGCACCTTTTGCCTGTGGATTTAAATAGATTTGGATTTTTATTGGTGTTTATACTTGTTTGAATCAATTAAATATACTAGGTTGTTTAGCCACATGTGTTATATTTTCATGATCAATGTATCAAAAATAGTTTGTTTGGAATCAAAAGAAGAGGCTTGTTAACCAAAAAAGATGGGAGCAACTCTCTCAATTTTTGAATTCAACAAATAATATCAATAAGAAAATGCAATTCAAAATCAAGGACTCAATTGAATGTTAAAATGAATGAATTCATGTAATTGATGGTCCACGGGCATTTTTTTTCAAAATGAATATAGTTATTAAGAAAGAAATAAAAGTTAATTTCAAAGTTATTGCATGAAAAATAGTCCTGGTAACAACAAGAGGAGCCTAATTAACATTAGGTGATTAGAAATTGTCATTATTTAGGAATTAAACCAGTTAACATTTGTACGAAATGCAAACCCTGATGAATGGCACCTTTTTGCCTGTGGATTTAAATAGATTTGGATTTTTATTGGTGTTTATACTTGTTTGAATCAGTCAATATACTAGGTTGTTTAGCCACATGTGTTATATTTCATGATCAATGTATCAAATAGTGTGTTTGGAATCAAAAGAAGAGGCTTGTTAACCAAAAAAGATGGGAGCAACTCTTTACTTTTGAATTCAACAAACAATATCATTATGAAATGCAATTCAAAATCAAGGACTGAATTTAATGTTAAATTGAATGAATTCATGTAATTGATGGTCCACGGCCATTTTTTTCAAAATGAATATAGTTATTAAGAAAGAAAAAAATGTTAATTTCAAGGTTATTGCATGAAAAATAGTCCTGGTAACAACAAGAGGAGAATAATTAACATAAGGTGATTAGAAATTCTCATTATTTAGCAATTAAAACATTTCACTTTTGTACGAAATGCAAACCCTGATGAATGGCACCTTTGGCCGATGGATTTAAATAGATTTGGATTTTTATTGGTGTTTATACTTGTTTGAATCAATTAATATACTAGGTTGTTTTGCCACTTGTGTTATACTTCATGATCAATGTATCAAAAAGTGTGTTTGGAATCAAAAGAAGAGGCTTGTTAACCAAAAATGATAGCAGCAACTCTCTCACTTTGAATTCAACAAATAATATCAATAAGAAATGCAATTAAAAATCAAGGACTGAATTACTTGTTAAATTGAATGAATTCATGTAATTGATGGTCCACGGGCATTTTTTTCAAAATGAATATAGTTATTAAGAAAAAAATAAAAGTTAATTTCAAAGTTATTGCATGAAAAATAGTCCTGGTAACAACAGGAGGAGCCTAATTAACATTAGGTGATTAGAAATTGTGATTATTTAGGAATTAAACCAGTTAACATTTGTACGAAATGCAAACCCTGATGAATGGCACCTTTTGCCTGTGGATTTAAATAGATTTGGATTTTTATTGGTGTTTATACTTGTTTGAATTAATTAATATACTAGGTTGTTTACCCACATGTGTTATATTTCATGATCAATGTATCAAATAGTTTGTTTGGAATCAAAAGAAGAGGCTTGTTAACCAAAAAAGATGGGAGCAACTCTCTCACTTTGAATTCAACAAATAATATCAATAAGAAATGCAATTCAAAATCATGGACTGAATTGAATGTTAAATTGAATGAATTCATGTAATTGATGGTCCACGGGCATTTTTGTCAAAATGAATATAGTTATTAAGAAAGAAGCAAAACATAATTTCAAAGTTATTGCATGAAAAATAGTCCTGGTAACAACAAGAGGAGCCTGATTAACATGAGGTGACTAGAAATTGTCATTATTTAGAAATTAAAACAGTTAACATTTGTACGAAATGCAAACCCTGATGAATGGCACCTTTTGCATGTGGATTTAAATAGATTTGGATTTTAATTGGTGTTTATACTTGTTTGAATCAATTAATATACAAGGTTGTTTAGCCACATGTGTTATATTTCATGATCAATGTATCAAATAGTGTGTTTGGAATCAAAAGAAGAGGCTTATTATCCAAAAATGATGGGAGCAACTCTTTAATTTTGAATTCAACAAATAATATCAACAAGAAATGGAATTCAAAATCAAGGACTGAATTGAATGTTAAATTGAATGAATTCATGTAATTGATGGTCCACGGGCATTTTTTTCAAAATGAATATAGTTATTAAGAAAGAAACAAAAGTTAAATTCAAAGTTATTGCATGAAAAATAGACCTGGTAACAAGAAGAGGAGCCTGATTAACATGAGGTGATTAGAAATTCTCATTATTTAGGAATTAAACCAGTTAACATTTGTACGAAATGCAAACACTGATGAATGGCACCTATGGCCGTTGGATTTAAATAGATTTGGATTTTTATTGGTGCTTATACTTGTTTGAATCAATTAATATACTAGGTTGTTTAGCCACATGTGTTATATTTCATGATCAATGTATCAAATAGTGTGTTTGGAATCAAAAGAAGAGGCTTGTTAACCAAAAAAGATGGGAGCAAGTCTTTAATTTTGAATTCAACAAAATAATATCATTAAGAAATGCAATTCAAAATCAAGGACTGAATTGTTTGTTAAATTGAATGAATTCATGTAATTGATGGTCCACAGGCTTTTTTTTCAAAATGAATATAGTTATTAAGAAAGAAATAAAAGTTAATTTCAAAGTTATTGCATGAAAAATAGTCCTGGTAACAACAAGAGGAGCCTAATTAACATTAGGTGATTGGAAATTGTCATTATTTAGGAATTAAACCAGTTAACATTTGTACGAAATGCAAACCCTGATGAATGGCACCTTTTGCCTGTGGATTTAAATAGATTTGGATTTTTATTGGTGTTTATACTTGTTTGAATCAGTCAATATACTAGGTTGTTTAGCCACATGTGTTATATTTCATGATCAATGTATCAAATAGTGTGTTTGGAATCAAAAGAAGAGGCTTATTAACCAAAAAAGATGGGAGCAAGTCTTTACTTTTGAATTCAACAAATAATATCATTATGAAATGCAATTCAAAATCAAGGACTGAATTTAATGTTAAATTGAATGAATTCATGTAATTGATGGTCCACGGCCATTTTTTTCAAAATGAATATAGTTATTAAGAAAGAAAAAAATGTTAATTTCAAGGTTATTGCATGAAAAATAGTCCTGGTAACAACAAGAGGAGAATAATTAACATAAGGTGATTAGAAATTCTCATTATTTAGCAATTAAAACATTTCACTTTTGTACGAAATGCAAACCCTGATGAATGACACCTTTGGCCGATGGATTTAAATAGATTTGCATTTTTATTGGTGCTTATACTTGTCTGAATCAATTAATATACAAGGTTGTTTAGCCACATGTGTTATATTTCATGATCAATGTATCAAATAGTGTGTTTGGAATCAAAAGAAGAGGCTTGTTAACCAAACAAGATGGGAGCAACTCTTTAATTTTGAATTCAACAAAATAATATCATTAAGAAATGCAATTCAAAATCAAGGACTGAATTGTTTGTTAAATTGAATGAATTCATGTAATTGATGGTCCACGGGCATTTTTTTCAAAATGAATATAGATATTAAGAAAAAAATAAAAGTTAATTTCAAAGTTATTGCATGAAAAATAGTCCTGGTAACAACAGGAGGAGCCTAATTAACATTAGGTGATTAGAAATTGTGATTATTTAGGAATTAAACCAGTTAACATTTGTACGAAATGCAAACCCTGATGAATGGCACCTTTTGCCTGTGGATTTAAATAGATTTGGATTTTTATTGGTGTTTATACTTGTTTAAATTAATTAATATACTAGGTTGTTTACCCACATGTGTTATATTTCATGATCAATGTATCAAATAGTTTGTTTGGAATCAAAAGAAGAGGCTTGTTAACCAAAAAAATGGGAGCAACTCTCTCACTTTGAGTTCAACAAATAATATCAATAAGAAATGCAATTCAAAATCAAGGACTCAATTGAATGTTAAATTGAATGAATTCATGTAATTGATGGTCCATGGGCATTTTTGTCAAAATGAATATGGTTATTAAGAAAGAAGCAAAAGATAATTTCAAAGTTATTGCATGAAAAATAGTCCTGGTAACAACAAGAGGAGCTTGATTAACATGAGGTGACTAGAAATTGTCATTATTTAGAAATTAAAACAGTTAACATTTGTACGAAATGCAAACCCTGATGAATGGCACCTTTTGCATGTGGATTTAAATAGATTTGGATTTTAATTGGTGTTTATACTTGTTTGAATCAATTAATATACTAGGTTGTTTAGCCACATGTGTTATATTTCATGATCAATGTATCAAATAGTGTGTTTGGAATCAAAAGAAGAGGCTTATTATCCAAAAATGATGGGAGCAACTCTTTAATTTTCAATTCAACAAATAATATCAACAAGAAATGCAATTCAAAATCAAGGACTGAATTGAATGTTAAATTGAATGAATTCTTGTAATTGATGGTCCGCGGGCATTTTTTTCAAAATGAATATAGTTATTAAGAAAGAAACAAAAGTTAATTTCAAAGTTATTGCATGAAAAATAGTCCTGGTAACAAGAAGAGGAGCCTGATTAACATGAGGTGATTAGAAATTCTCATTATTTAGGAATTAAACCAGTTAACATTTGTACGAAATGCAAACACTGATGAATGGCACCTATGGCCGTTGGATTTAAATAGATTTGGATTTTTATTGGTGCTTATACTTGTTTGAATCAATTAATATACTAGGTTGTTTAGCCACATGTGTTATATTTCATGATAAATATATCAAATAGTGTGTTTGGAATCAAAAGAAGAGGCTTGTTAACCAAAAAAAATGGAAGCAACTCTTTAATTTTGAATTCAACAAATAATATCATTAACAAATGCAATTCAAAATCAAGGACTGAATTGTTTGTTAAATTGAATGAATTCATGTAATTGATGGTCCACGGGCATTTTTTTCAAAATGAATATAGTTATTAAGAAAGAAACAAAAGTTAAATTCAAAGTGATTGCATGAAAAATAGACCTGGTAACAAGAAGACGAGCCTGATTAACATGAGCTGATTAGAAATTCTCATTATTTAGGAATTAAACCGGTTAACATTTGTACGAAATGCAAACATGGATGAATGGCACCTATGGCCGTTGGATTTAAATAGATTTGGATTTTTATTGGTGCTTATACTTGTTTGAATCAATTAATATACTAGGTTGTTTAGCCACATGTGTTATATTTCATGATCAATGTATCAAATAGTGTGTTTGGAATCAAAAGAAGAGGCTTGTTATCCAAAAAAGATGGGAGCAACTCTTTAATTTTGAATTCAACAAATAATATCATTAAGAAATGCAATTCAAAATCAAGGACTGAATTGTTTGTTAAATTGAATGAATTCATGTAATTGATGGTCCACAGGCATTTTTTTCAAAATGAATATAGTTATTAAGAAAGAAATAAAAGTTAATTTCAAAGTTATTGCATGAAAAATAGTCCTGGTAACAACAAGAGGAGCCTAATTAACATTAGGTGATTAGAAATTGTCATTATTTACGAATTAAACCAGTTAACATTTGTACGAAATGCAAACCCTGATGAATGACACCTTTTGCCTGTGGATTTAAATAGATTTGGATTTTTATTGGTGTTTATACTTGTTTGAATCAATTAATATACTAGGTTGTTTACCCACTTGTGTTATATTTCATGATCAATGTATCAAATAGTTTGTTTGGAATCAAAAGAAGAGGCTTGTTAACCAAAAAAGATGGGAGCAACTCTCTCACTTTGAATTCAACAAATAATATCAATAAGAAATGCAATTCAAAATCAAGGACTCAATTGAATGTTAAAATGAATGAATTCATGTAATTGATGGTCCACGGGCATTTTTTTCAAAATGAATATAGTTATTAAGAAAGAAATAAATGTTAATTTCAAAGTTATTGCATGAAAAATAGTCCTGGTAACAACAAGAGGAGCCTAATTAACATTAGGTGATTAGAAATTGTCATTATTTACGAATTAAACCAGTTAACATTTGTACGAAATGCAAACCCTGATGAATGGCACCTTTTGCATGTGGATTTAAATAGATTTGGATTTTTTATTGGTGTTTATACTTGTTTGAATCAGTCAATATACTAGGTTGTTTAGCCACACATGTGTTATATTTCATGATCAATGTATCAAATAGTGTGTTTGGAATCAAAAGAAGAGGCTTGTTTAACCAAAAAAGATGGGAGCAACTCTTTACTTTTGAATTCAACAAATAATATCATTATGAAATGCAATTCAAAATCAAGGACTGAATTTAATGTTAAATTGAATGAATTCATGTAATTGATGGTCCACGGCCATTTTTTTCAAAATGAATATAGTTATTAGGAAAGAAAAAAATGTTAATTTCAAGGTTATTGCATGAAAAATAGTCCTGGTAACAACACAAGAGGAGAATAAATTAACATAAGGTGATTAGAAATTCTCATTATTTAGCAATTAAAACATTTCACTTTTGTACGAAATGCAAACCCTGATGAATGGCACCTTTGGCCGATGGATTTAAATAGATTTGGATTTTTATTGGTGTTTATACTTGTTTGAATCAATTAATATACTAGGTTGTTTTGCCACTTGTGTTATACTTCATGATCAATGTATCAAAAAGTGTGTTTGGAATCAAAAGAAGAGGCTTGTTAACCAAAAATGATAGCAGCAACTCTCTCACTTTGAATTCAACAAATAATATCAATAAGAAATGCAATTAAAAATCAAGGACTGAATTACTTGTTAAATTGAATGAATTCATGTAATTGATGGTCCACGGGCATTTTTTTCAAAATGAATATTGTTATTAAGAAAAAAATAAAAGTTAATTTCAAAGTTATTGCATGAAAAATAGTCCTGGTAACAACAGGAGGAGCCTAATTAACATTAGGTGATTAGAAATCGTGATTATTTAGGAATTAAACCAGTTAACATTTGTACGAAATGCAAACCCTGATGAATGGCACCTTTTGCCTGTGGATTTAAATAGATTTGGATTTTTATTGGTGTTTATACTTGTTTGAATTAATTAATATACTAGGTTGTTTACCCACATGTGTTATATTTCATGATCAATGTATCAAATAGTTTGTTTGGAATCAAAAGAAGAGGCTTGTTAACCAAAAAAGATGGGAGCAACTCTCTCACTTTGAATTCAACAAATAATATCAATAAGAAATGCAATTCAAAATCAAGGACTCAATTGAATGTTAAATTGAATGAATTCATGTAATTGATGGTCCACGGGCATTTTTGTCATAATGAATATAGTTATTAAGAAAGAAGCAAAACATAATTTCAAAGTTATTGCATGAAAAATAGTCCTGGTAACAACAAGAGGAGCCTGATTAACATGAGGTGACTAGAAATTGTCATTATTTAGAAATTAAAACAGTTAACATTTGTACGAAATGCAAACCCTGATGAATGGCACCTTTTGCATGTGGATTTAAATAGATTTGGATTTTAATTGGTGTTTATACTTGTTTGAATCAATTAATATACAAGGTTGTTTAGCCACATGTGTTATATTTCATGATCAATGTATCAAATAGTGTGTTTGGAATCAAAAGAAGAGGCTTATTATCCAAAAATGATGGGAGCAACTCTTTAATTTTGAATTCAACAAATAATATCAACAAGAAATGCAATTCAAAATCAAGGACTGAATTGAATGTTAAATTGAATGAATTCATGTAATTGATGGTCCACGGGCATTTTTTTCAAAATGAATATAGTTATTAAGAAAGAAACAAAAGTTAAATTCAAAGTTATTGCATGAAAAATAGACCTGGTAACAAGAAGAGGAGCCTGATTAACATGAGGTGATTAGAAATTCTCATTATTTAGGAATTAAACCAGTTAACATTTGTACGAAATGCAAACACTGATGAATGGCACTTATGGCCGTTGGATTTAAATAGATTTGGATTTTTATTGGTGCTTATACTTGTTTGAATCAATTAATATACTAGGTTGTTTAGCCACATGTGTTATATTTCATGATCAATGTATCAAATAGTGTGTTTGGAATCAAAAGAAGAGGCTTGTTAACCAAACAAGATGGGAGCAAGTCTTTAATTTTGAATTCAACAAAATAATATCATTAAGAAATGCAATTCAAAATCAAGGACTGAATTGTTTGTTAAATTGAATGAATTCATGTAATTGATGGTCCACAGGCTTTTTTTTCAAAATGAATATAGTTATTAAGAAAGAAATAAAAGTTAATTTCAAAGTTATTGCATGAAAAATAGTCCTGGTAACAACAAGAGGAGCCTAATTAACATTAGGTGATTGGAAATTGTCATTATTTAGGAATTAAACCAGTTAACATTTGTACGAAATGCAAACCCTGATGAATGGCACCTTTTGCCTGTGGATTTAAATAGATTTGGATTTTTATTGGTGTTTATACTTGTTTGAATCAATTAATATACTAGGTTGTTTAGCCACATGTGTGTTATATTTCATGATCAATGTATCAAAAAATAGTGTGTTTGGAATCAAAAGAAGAGGCTTGTTAACCAAAAAAGATGGGAGCAACTCTTTAATTTTGAATTCAACAAATAATATCATTATGAAATGCAATTCAAAATCAAGGACTGAATTTAATGTTAAATTGAATGAATTCATGTAATTGATGGTCCACGGGCCATTTTTTTTCAAAATGAATATAGTTATTAAGAAAGAAACAAAAGTTAAATTTCAAAGTGATTGCATGAAAAATAGTCCTGGTAACAACAAGAGGAGCCTGATTAACATGAGGTGATTAGAAATTCTCATTATTTAGGAATTAAACCAGTTAACATTTTTGTACGAAATGCAAACACGGATGAATGGCACCTATGGCCGTTGGATTTAAATAGATTTGGATTTTTATTGGTGCTTATACTTGTTTGAATCAATTAATATACTAGGTTGTTTAGCCACATGTGTTATATTTCATGATCAATGTATCAAAAATAGTGTGTTTGGAAATCAAAAGAAGAGGCTTGTTATCCAAAAAAGATGGGAGCAACTCTTTAATTTTGAATTCAACAAAATAATATCATTAAGAAATGCAATTCAAAATCAAGGACTGAATTGTTTGTTAAATTGAATGAATTCATGTAATTGATGGTCCACGGGCATTTTTTTCAAAATGAATATAGTTATTAAGAAAGAAATAAAAGTTCATTTCAAAGTTATTGCATGAAAAATAGTCCTGGTAACAACAAGAGGAGCCTAATTAACATTAGGTGATTAGAAATTGTCATTATTTACGAATTAAACCAGTTAACATTTGTACGAAATGCAAACCCTGATGAATGACACCTTTTGCCTGTGGATTTAAAGAGATTTGGATTTTTATTGGTGTTTATACTTGTTTGAATCAATTAATATACTAGGTTGTTTACCCACTTGTGTTATATTTCATGATCAATGTATCAAATAGTTTGTTTGGAATCAAAAGAAGAGGCTTGTTAACCAAAAAAGATGGGAGCAACTCTCTCACTTTGAATTCAACAAATAATATCAATAAGAAATGCAATTCAAAATCAAGGACTTAATTGAATGTTAAAATGAATGAATTCATGTAATTGATGGTCCACGGGCATTTTTTTCAAAATGAATATAGTTATTAAGAAAGAAATAAAAGTTAATTTCAAAGTTATTGCATGAAAAATAGTCCTGGTAACAACAAGAGGAGCCTAATTAACATTAGGTGATTAGAAATTGTCATTATTTAGGAATTAAACCAGTTAACATTTGTACGAAATGCAAACCCTGATGAATGGCACCTTTTGCATGTGGATTTAAATAGATTTGGATTTTTATTGGTGTTTATACTTGTTTGAATCAGTCAATATACTAGGTTGTTTAGCCACATGTGTTATATTTCATGATCAATGTATCAAAGTGTGTTTGGAATCAAAAGAAGAGGCTTGTTAACCAAAAAAGATGGGAGCAACTCTTTACTTTTGAATTCAACAAATAATATCATTATGAAATGCAATTCAAAATCAAGGACTGAATTTAATGTTAAATTGAATGAATTCATGTAATTGATGGTCCACGGCCATTTTTTTCAAAATGAATATAGTTATTAAGAAAGAAAAAAAATGTTAATTTCAAGGTTATTGCATGAAAAATAGTCCTGGTAACAACAAGAGGAGAATAATTAACATAAGGTGATTAGAAATTCTCATTATTTAGCAATTAAAACATTTCACTTTTGTACGAAATGCAAACCCTGATGAATGGCACCTTTGGCCGATGGATTTAAATAGATTTCGATTTTTATTGGTGTTTATACTTGTTTGAATCAATTAATATACTAGGTTGTTTTGCCACTTGTGTTATACTTCATGATCAATGTATCAAAAAGTGTGTTTGGAATCAAAAGAAGAGGCTTGTTAACCAAAAATGATGGCAGCAACTCTCTCACTTTGAATTCAACAAATAATATCAATAAGAAATGCAATTAAAAATCAAGGACTGAATTACTTGTTAAATTGAATGAATTCATGTAATTGATGGTCCACGGGCATTTTTTTCAAAATGAATATAGTTATTAAGAAAGAAAAAAATGTTAATTTCAAGGTTATTGCATGAAAAATAGTCCTGGTAACAACAAGAGGAGAATAATTAACATAAGGTGATTAGAAATTCTCATTATTTAGCAATTAAAACATTTCACTTTTGTACGAAATGCAAACCCTGATGAATGACACCTTTGGCCGATGGATTTAAATAGATTTCGATTTTTATTGGTGCTTATACTTGTCTGAATCAATTAATATACTAGGTTGTTTAGCCACATGTGTTATATTTCATGATCAATGTATCAAATAGTGTGTTTGGAATCAAAAGAAGAGGCTTGTTAACCAAACAAGATGGGAGCAACTCTTTAATTTTGAATTCAACAAAATAATATCATTAAGAAATGCAATTCAAAATCAAGGACTGAATTGTTTGTTAAATTGAATGAATTCATGTAATTGATGGTCCACGGCCATTTTTTTCAAAATGAATATAGTTATTAAGAAAAAAATAAAAGTTAATTTCAAAGTTATTGCATGAAAAATAGTCCTGGTAACAACAGGAGGAGCCTAATTAACATTAGGTGATTAGAAATTGTGATTATTTAGGAATTAAACCAGTTAACATTTGTACGAAATGCAAACCCTGATGAATGGCACCTTTTGCCTGTGGATTTAAATAGATTTGGATTTTTATTGGTGTTTATACTTGTTTGAATTAATTAATATACTAGGTTGTTTACCCACATGTGTTATATTTCATGATCAATGTATCAAATAGTTTGTTTGGAATCAAAAGAAGAGGCTTCTTAACCAAAAAAGATGGGAGCAACTCTCTCACTTTGAGTTCAACAAATAATATCAATAAGAAATGCAATTCAAAATCAAGGACTCAATTGAATGTTAAATTGAATGAATTCATGTAATTGATGGTCCACGGGCATTTTTGTCAAAATGAATATGGTTATTAAGAAAGAAGCAAAAGATAATTTCAAAGTTATTGCATGAAAAATAGTCCTGGTAACAACAAGAGGAGCTTGATTAACATGAGGTGACTAGAAATTGTCATTATTTAGAAATTAAAACAGTTAACATTTGTACGAAATGCAAACCCTGATGAATGGCACCTTTTGCATGTGGATTTAAATAGATTTGGATTTTTATTGGTGTTTATACTTGTTTGAATCAATCAATATACTAGGTTGTTTAGCCACATGTGTTATATTTCATGATCAATGTATCAAAGTGTGTTTGGAATCAAAAGAAGAGGCTTGTTAACCAAAAAAGATGGGAGCAACTCTTTACTTTTGAATTCAACAAATAATATCATTATGAAATGCAATTCAAAATCAAGGACTGAATTTAATGTTAAATTGAATGAATTCATGTAATTGATGGTCCACGGCCATTTTTTTCAAAATGAATATAGTTATTAAGAAAGAAAAAAATGTTAATTTCAAGGTTATTGCATGAAAAATAGTCCTGGTAACAACAAGAGGAGAATAATTAACATAAGGTGATTAGAAATTCTCATTATTTAGCAATTAAAACATTTCACTTTTGTACGAAATGCAAACCCTGATGAATGGCACCTTTGGCCGATGGATTTAAATAGATTTCGATTTTTATTGGTGTTTATACTTGTTTGAATCAATTAATATACTAGGTTGTTTTGCCACTTGTGTTATACTTCATGATCAATGTATCAAAAAGTGTGTTTGGAATCAAAAGAAGAGGCTTGTTAACCAAAAATGATGGCAGCAACTCTCTCACTTTGAATTCAACAAATAATATCAATAAGAAATGCAATTAAAAATCAAGGACTGAATTACTTGTTAAATTGAATGAATTCATGTAATTGATGGTCCACGGGCATTTTTTTCAAAATGAATATAGTTATTAAGAAAGAAAAAAATGTTAATTTCAAGGTTATTGCATGAAAAATAGTCCTGGTAACAACAAGAGGAGAATAATTAACATAAGGTGATTAGAAATTCTCATTATTTAGCAATTAAAACATTTCACTTTTGTACGAAATGCAAACCCTGATGAATGGCACCTTTGGCCGATGGATTTAAATAGATTTGGATTTTTATTGGTGTTTATACTTGTTTGAATCAATTAATATACTAGGTTGTTTTGCCACATGTGTTATACTTCATGATCAATGTATCAAAAAGTGTGTTTGGAATCAAAAGAAGAGGCTTGTTAACCAAAAATGATGGCAGCAACTCTCTCACTTTGAATTCAACAAATAATATCAATAAGAAATGCAATTAAAAATCAAGGACTGAATTACTTGTTAAATTGAATGAATTCATGTAATTGATGGTCCACGGGCATTTTTTTCAAAATGAATATAGTTATTAAGAAAAAAATAAAAGTTAATTTCAAAGTTATTGCATGAAAAATAGTCCTGGTAACAACAGGAGGAGCCTAATTAACATTAGGTGATTAGAAATTGTGATTATTTAGGAATTAAACCAGTTAACATTTGTACGAAATGCAAACCCTGATGAATGGCACCTTTTGCCTGTGGATTTAAATAGATTTGGATTTTTATTGGTGTTTATACTTGTTTGAATCAATTAATATACTAGGTTGTTTACCCACATGTGTTATCTTTCATGATCAATGTATCAAATAGTTTGTTTGGAATCAAAAGAAGAGGCTTGTTAACCAAAAAAGATGGGAGCAACTCTCTCACTTTGAATTCAACAAATAATATCAATAAGAAATGCAATTCAAAATCAAGGACTGAATTGAATGTTAAATTGAATGAATTCATGTAATTGATGGTCCACGGGCATTTTTGTCAAAATGAATATAGTTATTAAGAAAGAAGCAAAACATAATTTCAAAGTTATTGCATGAAAAATAGTCCTTGTAACAACAAGAGGAGCCTGATTAACATGAGGTGACTAGAAATTGTCATTATTTAGAAATTAAAACAGTTAACATTTGTACGAAATGCAAACCCTGATGAATGGCACCTTTTGCATGTGGATTTAAATAGATTTGGATTTTAATTGGTGTTTATACTTGTTTGAATCAATTAATATACAAGGTTGTTTAGCCACATGTGTTATATTTCATGATCAATGTATCAAATAGTGTGTTTGGAATCAAAAGAAGAGGCTTATTATCCAAAAATGATGGGAGCAACTCTTTAATTTTGAATTCAACAAATAATATCAACAAGAAATGCAATTCAAAATCAAGGACTGAATTGAATGTTAAATTGAATGAATTCATGTAATTGATGGTCCACGGGCATTTTTTTCAAAATGAATATAGTTATTAAGAAAGAAACAAAAGTTAAATTCAAAGTTATTGCATGAAAAATAGACCTGGTAACAAGAAGAGGAGCCTGATTAACATGAGGTGATTAGAAATTCTCATTATTTAGGAATTAAACCAGTTAGCATTTGTACGAAATGCAAACACTGATGAATGGCACCTATGGCCGTTGGATTTAAATAGATTTGGATTTTTATTGGTGCTTATACTTGTTTGAATCAATTAATATACTAGGTTGTTTAGCCACATGTGTTATATTTCATGATCAATGTATCAAATAGTGTGTTTGGAATCAAAAGAAGAGGCTTGTTAACCAAAAAAGATGGGAGCAAGTCTTTAATTTTGAATTCAACAAAATAATATCATTAAGAAATGCAATTCAAAATCAAGGACTGAATTGTTTGTTAAATTGAATGAATTCATGTAATTGATGGTCCACAGGCTTTTTTTTCAAAATGAATATAGTTATTAAGAAAGAAATAAAAGTTAATTTCAAAGTTATTGCATGAAAAATAGTCCTGGTAACAACAAGAGGAGCCTAATTAACATTAGGTGATTGGAAATTGTCATTATTTAGGAATTAAACCAGTTAACATTTGTACGAAATGCAAACCCTGATGAATGGCACCTTTTGCCTGTGGATTTAAATAGATTTGGATTTTTATTGGTGTTTATACTTGTTTGAATCAGTCAATATACTAGGTTGTTTAGCCACATGTGTTATATTTCATGATCAATGTATCAAATAGTGTGTTTGGAATCAAAAGAAGAGGCTTGTTAACCAAAAAAGATGGGAGCAACTCTTTACTTTTGAATTCAACAAACAATATCATTATGAAATGCAATTCAAAATCAAGGACTGAATTTAATGTTAAATTGAATGAATTCATGTAATTGATGGTCCACGGCCATTTTTTTTCAAAATGAATATAGTTATTAAGAAAGAAAAAAAATGTTAATTTCAAGGTTATTGCATGAAAAATAGTCCTGGTAACAACAAGAGGAGAATAATTAACATAAGGTGATTAGAAATTCTCATTATTTAGCAATTTAAAACATTTAACTTTTTGTACGAAATGCAAACCCTGATGATGAATGACACCTTTGGCCGATGGATTTAAATAGATTTCGATTTTTATTGGTGCTTATACTTGTCTGAATCAATTAATATACTAGGTTGTTTAGCCACATGTGTTATATTTCATGATCAATGTATCAAATAGTGTGTTTGGAATCAAAAGAAGAGGCTTGTTAACCAAACAAGATGGGAGCAACTCTTTAATTTTGAATTCAACAAAATAATATCATTAAGAAATGCAATTCAAAATCAAGGACTGAATTGTTTGTTAAATTGAATGAATTCATGTAATTGATGGTCCACGGGCATTTTTTTCAAAATGAATATAGTTATTAAGAAAAAAATAAAAGTTAATTTCAAAGTTATTGCATGAAAAATAGTCCTGGTAACAACAAGAGGAGCCTAATTAACATTAGGTGATTAGAAATTGTCATTATTTAGGAATTAAACCAGTTAACATTTGTACGAAATGCAAACCCTGATGAATGGCACCTTTTGCCTGTGGATTTAAATAGATTTGGATTTTTTATTGGTGTTTTTATACTTGTTTGAATTAATTAATATACTAGGTTGTTTAGCCACATGTGTTATATTTCATGATCAATGTATCAAATAGTTTGTTTGGAATCAAAAGAAGAGGCTTGTTAACCCAAAAAAGATGGGAGCAACTCTCTCACTTTGAGTTCAACAAATAATATCAATAAGAAATGCAATTCAAAATCAAGGACTGAATTGAATGTTAAATTGAATGAATTCATGTAATTGATGGTCCACGGGCATTTTTTGTCAAAATGAATATAGTTATTAAGAAAGAAGCAAAAGATAATTTCAAAGTTATTGCATGAAAAAATAGTCCTGGTAACAACAAGAGGAGCTTGATTAACATGAGGTGACTAGAAATTGTCATTATTTAGAAATTAAAACAGTTAACATTTGTACGAAATGCAAACCCTGATGAATGGCACCTTTTTGCATGTGGATTTAAATAGATTTGGATTTTTAATTGGTGTTTATACTTGTTTGAATCAATTAATATACTAGGTTGTTTAGCCACATGTGTTATATTTCATGATCAATGTATCAAATAGTGTGTTTGGAATCAAAAGAAGAGGCTTGTTATCCAAATATGATGGGAGCAACTCTTTAATTTTGAATTCAACAAATAATATCAACAAGAAATGCAATTCAAAATCAAGGACTGAATTGAGTGTTAAATTGAATGAATTCTTGTAATTGATGGTCCACGGGCATTTTTTTTCAAAATGAATATAGTTATTAAGAAAGAAACAAAAAGTTAATTTCAAAGTTATTGCATGAAAAATAGTCCTGGTAACAAGAAGAGGAGCCTGATTAACATGAGGTGATTAGAAATTCTCATTATTTAGGAATTAAACCAGTTAACATTTTGTACGAAATGCAAACACTGATGAATGGCACCTATGGCCGTTGGATTTAAATAGATTTGGATTTTTATTGGTGTTTTATACTTGTTTGAATCAATTAATATACTAGGTTGTTTAGCCACATGTGTTATATTTCATGATAAATATATCAAATAGTGTGTTTGGAATCAAAAGAAGAGGCTTGTTAACCAAAAAAAATGGAAGCAACTCTTTAATTTTGAATTCAATAAATAATATCATTAAGAAATGCAATTCAAAATCAAGGACTGAATTGTTTGTTAAATTGAATGAATTCATGTAATTGATGGTCCACGGGCATTTTTTTCAAAATGAATATAGTTATTAAGAAAGAAACAAAAGTTAAATTCAAAGTGATTGCATGAAAAATAGACCTGGTAACAAGAAGACGAGCCTGATTAACATGAGGTGATTAGAAATTCTCATTATTTAGGAATTAAACCAGTTAACATTTGTACGAAATGCAAACACTGATGAATGGCACCTATGGCCGTTGGATTTAAATAGATTTGGATTTTTATTGGTGCTTATACTTGTTTGAATCAATTAATATACTAGGTTGTTTAGCCACATGTGTTATATTTTCATGATCAATGTATCAAATAGTGTGTTTGGAATCAAAAGAAGAGGCTTGTTAACCAAACAAGATGGGAGCAACTCTTTAATTTTGAATTCAACAAAATAATATTATTAAGAAATGCAATTCAAAATCAAGGACTGAATTGTTTGTTAAATTGAATGAATTCATGTAATTGATGGTCCACGGGCATTTTTTTCAAAATGAATATAGTTATTAAGAAAGAAATAAAAGTTAATTTCAAAGTTATTGCATGAAAAATAGTCCTGGTAACAACAAGAGGAGCCTAATTAACATTAGGTGATTGGAAATTGTCATTATTTAGGAATTAAACCAGTTAACATTTGTACGAAATGCAAACCCTGATGAATGGCACCTTTTGCCTGTGGATTTAAATAGATTTGGATTTTTATTGGTGTTTATACTTGTTTGAATCAATTAATATACTAGGTTGTTTACCCACATGTGTTATATTTCATGATCAATGTATCAAATAGTGTGTTTGGAATCAAAAGAAGAGGCTTGTTAACCAAAAAAGATGGGAGCAACTCTTTACTTTTGAATTCAACAAATAATATCATTATGAAATGCAATTCAAAATCAAGGACTGAATTTAATGTTAAATTGAATGAATTCATGTAATTGATGGTCCACGGCCATTTTTTTCAAAATGAATATAGTTATTAAGAAAGAAAAAAATGTTAATTTCAAGGTTATTGCATGAAAAATAGTCCTGGTAACAACAAGAGGAGCCTAATTAACATTAGGTGATTAGAAATTGTCATTATTTACGAATTAAACCAGTTAACATTTGTACGAAATGCAAACCCTGATGAATGGCACCTTTTGCCTGTGGATTTAAATAGATTTGGATTTTTATTGGTGTTTATACTTGTTTGAATCAATTAATATACTAGGTTGTTTACCCACTTGTGTTATATTTCATGATCAATGTATCAAATAGTTTGTTTGGAATCAAAAGAAGAGGCTTGTTAACCAAAAAAGATGGGAGCAACTCTCTCACTTTGAATTCAACAAATAATATCAATAAGAAATGCAATTCAAAATCAAGGACTCAATTGAATGTTAAAATGAATGAATTCATGTAATTGATGGTCAACGGGCATTTTTGTTAAAATGAATATAGTTATTAAGAAAGAAGCAAAAGTTAATTTCAAAGTTATTGCATGAAAAATAGTCCTGGTAACAAGAAGAGGAGCCTGATTAACATGAGGTGATTAGAAATTCTCATTATTTAGGAATTAAACCAGTTAACATTTGTACGAAATGCAAACACTGATGAATGGCACTTATGGCCGTTGGATTTAAATAGATTTGGATTTTTATTGGTGCTTATACTTGTTTGAATCAATTAATATACTAGGTTGTTTAGCCACATGTGTTATATTTCATGATCAATGTATCAAATAGTGTGTTTGGAATCAAAAGAAGAGGCTTGTTAACCAAACAAGATGGGAGCAACTCTTTAATTTTGAATTCAACAAAATAATATTATTAAGAAATGCAATTCAAAATCAAGGACTGAATTGTTTGTTAAATTGAATGAATTCATGTAATTGATGGTCCACAGGCATTTTTTTCAAAATGAATATAGTTATTAAGAAAGAAATAAAAGTTAATTTCAAAGTTATTGCATGAAAAATAGTCCTGGTAACAACAAGAGGAGCCTAATTAACATTAGGTGATTGGAAATTGTCATTATTTAGGAATTAAACCAGTTAACATTTGTACGAAATGCAAACCCTGATGAATGGCACCTTTTGCCTGTGGATTTAAATAGATTTGGATTTTTATTGGTGTTTATACTTGTTTGAATCAATTAATATACTAGGTTGTTTACCCACATGTGTTATATTTCATGATCAATGTATCAAATAGTGTGTTTGGAATCAAAAGAAGAGGCTTGTTAACCAAAAAAGATGGGAGCAACTCTTTAATTTTTTGAATTCAACAAATAATATCATTATGAAAGCAATTCAAAATCAAGGACTGAATTTAATGTTAAATTGAATGAATTCATGTAATTGATGGTCCACGGCCATTTTTTTCAAAATGAATATAGTTATTAAGAAAGAAAAAAATGTTAATTTCAAGGTTATTGCATGAAAAATAGTCCTGGTAACAACAAGAGGAGCCTAATTAACATTAGGTGATTGGAAATTGTCATTATTTAGGAATTAAACCAGTTAACATTTGTACGAAATGCAAACCCTGATGAATGGCACCTTTTGCCTGTGGATTTAAATAGATTTGGATTTTTATTGGTGTTTATACTTGTTTGAATCAATTAATATACTAGGTTGTTTACCCACATGTGTTATATTTCATGATCAATGTATCAAATAGTGTGTTTGGAATCAAAAGAAGAGGCTTGTTAACCAAAAAAGATGGGAGCAACTCTTTACTTTTGAATTCAACAAATAATATCATTATGAAATGCAATTCAAAATCAAGGACTGAATTTAATGTTAAATTGAATGAATTCATGTAATTGATGGTCCACGGCCATTTTTTTCAAAATGAATATAGTTATTAAGAAAGAAAAAAATGTTAATTTCAAGGTTATTGCATGAAAAATAGTCCTGGTAACAACAAGAGGAGCCTAATTAACATTAGGTGATTAGAAATTGTCATTATTTACGAATTAAACCAGTTAACATTTGTACGAAATGCAAACCCTGATGAATGGCACCTTTTGCCTGTGGATTTAAATAGATTTGGATTTTTATTGGTGTTTATACTTGTTTGAATCAATTAATATACTAGGTTGTTTACCCACTTGTGTTATATTTCATGATCAATGTATCAAATAGTTTGTTTGGAATCAAAAGAAGAGGCTTGTTAACCAAAAAAGATGGGAGCAACTCTCTCACTTTGAATTCAACAAATAATATCAATAAGAAATGCAATTCAAAATCAAGGACTCAATTGAATGTTAAAATGAATGAATTCATGTAATTTGATGGTCAACGGGCATTTTTTGTTAAAATGAATATAGTTATTAAGAAAGAAAGCAAAAGTTAATTTCAAAGTTATTGCATGAAAAATAGTCCTGGTAACAACAAGAGGAGCCTGATTAACATGAGGTGACTATAAATTGTCATTATTTAGAAAGTAAAACAGTTAACATTTGTACGAAATGCAAACCCTGATGAATGGCACCTTTTGCATGTGGATTTAAATAGATTTGGATTTTAATTGGTGTTTATACTTGTTTGAATCAATTAATATACTAGGTTGTTTAGCCACATGTGTTATACTTCATGATCAATGTATCAAAAAGCTTGTTTGGAATCAAAAAGAAGAGGCTTGTTAACCAAAAAAAATGATAGGAGCAACTCTCTCACTTTGAATTCAACAAATAATATCAATAAGAAATGCAATTCAAAATCAAGGACTGAATTTAATGTTAAAATGAATGAATTCATGTAATTGATGGTCCACGGGCATTTTTTTTCAAAATGAATATAGTTATTAAGAAAGAAACAAAAGTTAAATTCAAAGTTATTGCATGAAAAATAGACCTGGTAACAAGAAGAGGAGCCTGATTAACATGAGGTGATTAGAAATTCTCATTATTTAGGAATTAAACCAGTTAACATTTGTACGAAATGCAAACACTGATGAATGGCACTTATGGCCGTTGGATTTAAATAGATTTGGATTTTTATTGGTGCTTATACTTGTTTGAATCAATTAATATACTAGGTTGTTTAGCCACATGTGTTATATTTCATGATCAATTTGTCAAATAGTGTGTTTGGAATCAAAAGAAGAGGCTTGTTAACCAAAAAAGATGGGAGCAACTCTTTAATTTTGAATTCAACAAAATAATATCATTAAGAAATGCAATTCAAAATCAAGGACTGAATTGTTTGTTAAATTGAATGAATTCATGTAATTGATGGTCCACGGGCATTTTTTTCAAAATGAATATATAGTTATTAAGAAAGAAATAAAAGTTAATTTCAAAGTTATTGCATGAAAAATAGTCCTGGTAACAACAAGAGGAGCCTAATTAACATTAGGTGATTAGAAATTGTCATTATTTACGAATTAAACCAGTTAACATTTGTACGAAATGCAAACCCTGATGAATGGCACCTTTTGCCTGTGGATTTAAATAGATTTGGATTTTTATTGGTGTTTATACTTGTTTGAATCAATTAATATACTAGGTTGTTTACCCACATGTGTTATATTTCATGATCAATGTATCAAATAGTTTGTTTGGAATCAAAAGAAGAGGCTTGTTAACCAAAAAAGATGGGAGCAACTCTCTCACTTTGAATTCAACAAATAATATCAATAAGAAATGCAATTCAAAATCAAGGACTCAATTGAATGTTAAAATGAATGAATTCATGTAATTGATGGTCAACGGGCATTTTTGTTAAAATGAATATAGTTATTAAGAAAGAAGCAAAAGTTAATTTCAAAGTTATTGCATGAAAAATAGTCCTGGTAACAACAAGAGGAGCCTGATTAACATGAGGTGACTATAAATTGTCATTATTTAGAAAGTAAAACAGTTAACATTTGTACGAAATGCAAACCCTGATGAATGGCACCTTTTGCATGTGGATTTAAATAGATTTGGATTTTAATTGGTGTTTATACTTGTTTGAATCAATTAATATACTAGGTTGTTTAGCCACATGTGTTATACTTCATGATCAATGTATCAAAAAGCTTGTTTGGAATCAAAAGAAGAGGCTTGTTAACCAAAAAAGATAGGAGCAACTCTCTCACTTTGAATTCAACAAATAATATCAATAAGAAATGCAATTCAAAATCAAGGACTGAATTTAATGTTAAAATGAATGAATTCATGTAATTGATGGTCCACGGGCATTTTTTTCAAAATGAATATAGTTATTAAGAAAGAAACAAAAGTTAAATTCAAAGTTATTGCATGAAAAATAGACCTGGTAACAAGAAGAGGAGCCTGATTAACATGAGGTGATTAGAAATTCTCATTATTTAGGAATTAAACCAGTTAACATTTGTACGAAATGCAAACACTGATGAATGGCACTTATGGCCGTTGGATTTAAATAGATTTGGATTTTTATTGGTGCTTATACTTGTTTGAATCAATTAATATACTAGGTTGTTTAGCCACATGTGTTATATTTCATGATCAATTTGTCAAATAGTGTGTTTGGAATCAAAAGAAGAGGCTTGTTAACCAAAAAAGATGGGAGCAACTCTTTAATTTTGAATTCAACAAAATAATATCATTAAGAAATGCAATTCAAAATCAAGGACTGAATTGTTTGTTAAATTGAATGAATTCATGTAATTGATGGTCCACGGGCATTTTTTTCAAAATGAATATAGTTATTAAGAAAGAAATAAAAGTTAATTTCAAAGTTATTGCATGAAAAATAGTCCTGGTAACAACAAGAGGAGCCTAATTAACATTAGGTGATTAGAAATTGTCATTATTTACTAATTAAACCAGTTAACATTTGTACGAAATGCAAACCCTGATGAATGGCACCTTTTGCCTGTGGATTTAAATAGATTTGGATTTTTATTGGTGTTTATACTTGTTTGAATCAATTAATATACTAGGTTGTTTACCCACATGTGTTATATTTCATGATCAATGTATCAAATAGTTTGTTTGGAATCAAAAGAAGAGGCTTGTTAACCAAAAAAGATGGGAGCAACTCTCTCACTTTGAATTCAACAAATAATATCAATAAGAAATGCAATTCAAAATCAAGGACTCAATTGAATGTTAAAATGAATGAATTCATGTAATTGATGGTCGACGGGCATTTTTATTAAAATGAATATAGTTATTAAGAAAGAAGCAAAAGTTAATTTCAAAGTTATTGCATGAAAAATAGTCCTGGTAACAACAAGAGGAGCCTGATTAACATGAGGTGACTATAAATTGTCATTATTTAGAAAGTAAAAACAGTTAACATTTGTACGAAATGCAAACGCTGATGAATGGCACCTTTTGCATGTGGATTTAAATAGATTTGGATTTTAATTGGTGTTTATACTTGTTTGAATCAATTAATATACTAGGTTGTTTAGCCACATGTGTTATACTTCATGATCAATGTATCAAAAAGCTTGTTTGGAATCAAAAGAAGAGGCTTGTTAACCAAAAAAGATGGGAGCAACTCTCTCACTTTGAATTCAACAAATAATATCAATAAGAAATGCAATTCAAAATCAAGGACTGAATTTAATGTTAAAATGAATGAATTCATGTAATTGATGGTCCACGGGCATTTTTTTCAAAATGAATATAGTTATTAAGAAAGAAACAAAAGTTAAATTCAAAGTTATTGCATGAAAAATAGACCTGGTAACAAGAAGAGGAGCCTGATTAACATGAGGTGATTAGAAATTCTCATTATTTAGGAATTAAACCAGTTAACATTTGTACGAAATGCAAACACTGATAAATGGCACTTATGGCCGTTGGGATTTAAATAGATTTGGATTTTTTTATTGGTGCTTTATACTTGTTTGAATCAATTAATATACTAGGTTGTTTAGCCACATGTGTTATATTTCATGATCAATTTATCAAATAGTGTGTTTGGAATCAAAAGAAGAGGCTTGTTAACCAAAAAAGATGGGAGCAACTCTTTAATTTTGAATTCAACAAAATAATATCATTAAGAAATGCAATTCAAAATCAAGGACTGAATTGTTTGTTAAATTGAATGAATTCATGTAATTGATGGTCCACGGCCATTTTTTTCAAAATGAATATAGTTATTAAGAAAGAAAAAAATGTTAATTTCAAGGTTATTGCATGAAAAAGAGTCCTGCTAACAACAAGAGGAGAATAATTAACATAAGGTGATTAGAAATTCTCATTATTTAGCATATAAACCAGTTAAGTTTTGTACGAAATGCAAACCCTGATGAATGGCACCTTTTGCCGATGGACTTAAAAAGATTTGGATTTTTATTGGTGTTTATACTTGTTTGAATCAATTAATATACTAGGTTGTTTTGCCACATGTGTTATACTTCATGATCAATGTATCAAAAAGTGTGTTTGGAATGAAAAGAAGAGGCTTGTTAACCAAAAATAATGGGAGCAACTCTTTAATTTTGAATTCAACAAAGAATATCAATAAGAAATGCAATTCAAAATCAAGGACTGAATAGTATGTTAAATTGAATGAATTCATGTAATTGATGGTCCACGGGCATTTTTTTCAAAATGAATATGGTTATTAAGAAGGAAGCAGATGTTAATTTCAAGGTTATCGCATGAAAAATAGTCCTGGTAACAAGAAGAGGAGCCTAATTAACATGAGGTGATAAGAAATTCTCATTATTTAGGAATTAAACCAGTTAACATTTGTACAAAATGCAAACACTAATGAATGGCACCTTTCGCCAATGGATTTAAATTGATTTGGATTTTTCTTAGTGTTTATACTTGTTTGAATCAATTAATATACTAGGTTGTTTAGCCACATGTGTTATATTTCATGATCAATGTATCAAAAAGTGTGTTTGGAATCAAAAGAAGAGGCTTGTTAACCAAAAATGATAGGAGCAACTCTTTAGTTTTGAATTCAACAAATAATATCATTAAGAAATGCAATTCAAAATCAAGGACTGAATTGTTTGTTAAATTGAATGAATTCATGTAATTGATGGTCCACGGGCATTTTTTTTTGAAAATGAATATCGTTATGAAGAAAGAAACAAAAGTGAATTTCAAGGTTATTGCATGAAAAATAGTCCTCGTAACAACAAGAGGAGACTAATTAACATGAGGTGATTAGAAATTCTCATTATTTAGGAATTAAACCAGTTAACATTTGTACGAAATGCAAACCCTAATCAATGGCACCTATGGCCGATGGATTTAAATAGATTTGGATTTTTATTGGTGCTTATACTTGTTTGAATCAATTAATATACTAGGTTGTTTAGCCACATGTGTTATATTTCATGATCAATGTATCAAAAAGTGTGTTTGGAATCAAAAGAAGAGGCTTGTTAACTAAAAATGATGGAAGTAACTCTTTAATTTTGAATTCAACAAATAATATCAACAAGAAATGCAATTCAAAATCAAGGACTGAATTGAATGTTAAATTGAATGAATTCATGTAATTTATGGTCCACAACAATTTTTTTTCAAAATGAATATTGTTATTTCGAAAGAAACAAATGTTAATTTCAAGGTTATTGCATGAAAAATAGTCCTGGTAACAACAAGAGGAGAATAATTAACATAAGGTGATTAGAAATTCTCATTATTTAGCAATTAAACCAGTTAACTTTTGTACGAAATGCAAACCCTGATGAATGACACCTTTTGCATGTGGATTTAAATAGATTTGGATTTTTATTGGTGTTTATACTTGTTTGAATCAATTAATATACTAAGTTGTTTAGCCACATGTGTTATAGTTCATGATCAATGTATCAAAAAGTGTGTTTGGAATCAAAAGAAGAGGCTTGTTAACCAAAAATGATAGGAGCAACTCTCTCACTTTGAATTCAACAAATAATATCAATAAGAAATGCAATTCAAAATCAAGGACTGAATTGTTTGTTAAATTGAATGAATTCATGTAATTGATGGTCCACGGGCATTTTTTTCAAAATGAATATAGTTATTAAGATAGAAATAAAAGTTAATTTCAAAGTTATTGCATGAAAAATAGTCCTGGTAACAACAAGAGGAGCCTAATTAACATTAGGTGATTAGAAATTGTCATTATTTACGAATTAAAACCAGTTAACATTTGTACGAAATGCAAACCCCTGATGAATGGCACCTTTTGCCTGTGGATTTAAATAGATTTGGATTTTTATTGGTGTTTATACTTGTTTGAATCAATTAATATACTAGGTTGTTTACCCACATGTGTTATATTTCATGATCAATGTATCAAATAGCTTGTTTGGAATCAAAAGAAGAGGCTTGTTAACCAAAAAAGATGGGAGCAACTCTCTCACTTTGAATTCAACAAATAATATCAATAAGAAATGCAATTCAAAATCAAGGACTGAATTTAATGTTAAAATGAATGAATTCATGTAATTGATGGTCCACGGGCATTTTTGTCAAAATGAATATAGTTATTAAGAAAGAAGCAAAAGTTAATTTCAAAGTTATTGCATGAAAAATAGTCCTGGTAACAACAAGAGGAGCCTGATTAACATGAGGTGACTAGAAATTGTCATTATTTAGAAAGTAAAACAGTTAACATTTGTACGAAATGCAAACCCTGATGAATGGCACCTTTTGCATGTGGATTTAAATAGATTTGGATTTTAATTGGTGTTTATACTTGTTTGAATCAATTAATATACAACGTTGTTTAGCCACATGTGTTATATTTCATGATCAACGTATCAAATAGTGTGTTTGGAATCAAAAGAAGAGGCTTGTTAACCAAAAAAGATGGGAGCAACTCTTTCACTTTGAATTCAACAAATAATATCAATAAGAAATGCAATTCAAAATCAAGGACTGAATTTAATGTTAAAATGAATGAATTCATGTAATTGATGGTCCACGGGCATTTTTGTCAAAATGAATATAGTTATTAAGAAAGAAGCAAAAGTTCAATTCAAAGTTATTGCATGAAAAATAGACCTGGTAACAAGAAGAGGAGTCTGATTAACATGAGGTGATTAGAAATTCTCATTATTTAGGAATTAAACCAGTTAACATTTGTACTAAATGCAAACACTGATAAATGGCACCTATGGCCGTTGGATTTAAATAGATTTGGATTTTTATTGGTGCTTATACTTGTTTGAATCAATTAATATACTAGGTTGTTTAGCCACATGTGTTATATTTCATGATCAATTTATCAAATAGTGTGTTTGGAATCAAAAGAAGAGGCTTGTTAACCAAAAAAGATGGGAGCAACTCTTTAATTTTGAATTCAACAAATAATATCATTAAGAAATGCAATTCAAAATCAAGGACTGAATTGTTTGTTAAAATGAATGAATTCATGTAATTGATGGTCCACGGGCATTTTTTTCAAAATGAATATAGTTATTAAGAAAGAAATAAAAGTTAATTTCAAAGTTATTGCATGAAAAATAGTCCTGGTAACAACAAGAGGAGCCTAATTAACATTAGGTGATTAGAAATTGTCATTATTTACGAATTAAACCAGTTAACATTTGTACGAAATGCAAACCCTGATGAATGGCACCTTTTGCCTGTGGATTTAAATAGATTTGGATTTTTATTGGTGTTTATACTTGTTTGAATCAATTAATATACTTGGTTATTTACCCACATGTGTTATATTTCATGATCAATGTATCAAATAGTGTGTTTGGAATCAAAAGAAGAGGCTTGTTAACCAAAAAAAGATGGGAGCAACTCTCTCACTTTGAATTCAACAAATAATATCAATAAGAAATGCAATTCAAAATCAAGGACTCAATTGAATGTTAAATTGAATGAATTCATGTAATTGATGGTCGACGGGCATTTTTGTTAAAATGAATATAGTTATTAAGAAAGAAGCAAAAGTTAATTTCAAAGTTATTGCATGAAAAATAGTCCTGGTAACAACAAGAGGAGCCTGATTAACATGAGGTGACTATAAATTGTCATTATTTAGAAAGTAAAACAGTTAACATTTGTACGAAATGCAAACCCTGATGAATGGCACCTTTTGCATGTGGATTTAAATAGATTTGGATTTTTATTTGGTGTTTATACTTGTTTGAATCAATTAATATACTAGGTTGTTTAGCCACATGTGTTATACTTCATGATCAATGTATCAAAAAGCTTGTGTTTGGAATCAAAAGAAGAGGCTTGTTAACCAAAAAAGATGGGAGCAACTCTCTCACTTTGAATTCAACAAATAATATCAATAAGAAATGCAATTCAAAATCAAGGACTGAATTTAATGTTAAAATGAATGAATTCATGTAATTGATGGTCCACGGGCATTTTTTTCAAAATGAATATAGTTATTAAGAGAGAAACAAAAGTTAAATTCAAAGTTATTGCATGAAAAATAGACCTGGTAACAAGAAGAGGAGCCTGATTAACATGAGGTGATTAGAAATTCTCATTATTTAGGAATTAAACCAGTTAACATTTGTACGAAATGCAAACACTGATAAATGGCACCTATGGCCGTTGGATTTAAATAGATTTGGATTTTTATTGGTGCTTATACTTGTTTGAATCAATTAATGTACTAGGTTGTTTAGCCACATGTGTTATATTTCATGATCAATTTATCAAATAGTGTGTTTGGAATCAAAAGAAGAGGCTTGTTAACCAAAAAAGATGGGAGCAACTCTTTAATTTTGAATTCAACAAAATAATATCATTAAGAAATGCAATTCAAAATCAAGGACTGAATTGTTTGTTAAATTGAATGAATTCATGTAATTGATGGTCCACGGCCTTTTTTTTCAAAATGAATATAGTTATTAAGAAAGAAAAAAATGTTAATTTCAAGGTTATTGCATGAAAAAGAGTCCTGCTAACAACAAGAGGAGAATAATTAACATAAGGTGATTAGAAATTCTCATTATTTAGCATATAAACCAGTTAAGTTTTGTACGAAATGCAAACCCTGATGAATGGCACCTTTTGCCGATGGACTTAAAAAGATTTGGATTTTTATTGGTGTTTATACTTGTTTGAATCAATTAATATACTAGGTTGTTTTGCCACATGTGTTATACTTCATGATCAATGTATCAAAAAGTGTGTTTGGAATGAAAAGAAGAGGCTTGTTAACCAAAAATAATGGGAGCAACACTTTAATTTTGAATTCAACAAAGAATATCAATAAGAAATGCAATTCAAAATCAAGGACTGAATAGTATGTTAAATTGAATGAATTCATGTAATTGATGGTCCACGGGCATTTTTTTCAAAATGAATATGGTTATTAAGAAAGAAACAGATGTTAATTTCAAGGTTATCGCATGAAAAATAGTCCTGGTAACAAGAAGAGGAGCCTAATTAACATGAGGTGATAAGAAATTCTCATTATTTAGGAATTAAACCAGTTAACATTTGTACAAAATGCAAACACTAATGAATGGCACCTTTCGCCAATGGATTTAAATGGATTTGGATTTTTCTTAGTGTTTATACTTGTTTGAATCAATTAATATACTAGGTTGTTTAGCCACATGTGTTATATTTCATGATCAATGTATCAAAAAGTGTGTTTGGAATCAAAAGAAGAGGCTTGTTAACCAAAAATGATAGGAGCAACTCTTTAGTTTTGAATTCAACAAATAATATCATTAAGAAATGCAATTCAAAATCAAGGACTGAATTGTTTGTTAAATTGAATGAATTCATGTAATTGATGGTCCACGGGCATTTTTTTTGAAAATGAATATCGTTATGAAGAAAGAAACAAAAGTGAATTTCAAGGTTATTGCATGAAAAATAGTCCTCGTAACAACAAGAGGAGACTAATTAACATGAGGTGATTAGAAATTCTCATTATTTAGGAATTAAACCAGTTAACATTTGTACGAAATGCAAACCCTAATCAATGGCACCTATGGCCGATGGATTTAAATAGATTTGGATTTTTATTGGTGCTTATACTTGTTTGAATCAATTAATATACTAGGTTGTTTAGCCACATGTGTTATATTTCATGATCAATGTATCAAAAAGTGTGTTTGGAATCAAAAGAAGAGGCTTGTTAACTAAAAATGATGGAAGTAACTCTTTAATTTTGAATTCAACAAATAATATCAACAAGAAATGCAATTCAAAATCAAGGACTGAATTGAATGTTAAATTGAATGAATTCATGTAATTGATGGTCCACAGCAATTTTTTTTGAAAATGAATATTGTTATTTAGAAAGAAAAAAATGTTAATTTCAAGGTTATTGCATGAAAAATAGTCCTGGTAACAACAAGAGGAGAATAATTAACATAAGGTGATTAGAAATTCTCATTATTTAGCAATTAAACCAGTTAACTTTTGTACGAAATGCAAACCCTGATGAATGACACCTTTTGCATGTGGATTTAAATAGATTTGGATTTTTATTGGTGTTTATACTTGTTTGAATCAATTAATATACTAAGTTGTTTAGCCACATGTGTTATAGTTCATGATCAATGTATCAAAAAGTGTGTTTGGAATCAAAAGAAGAGGCTTGTTAACCAAAAATGATAGCAGCAACTCTCTCACTTTGAATTCAACAAATAATATCAATAAGAAATGCAATTCAAAATCAAGGACTGAATTGTTTGTTAAATTGAATGAATTCATGTAATTGATGGTCCACGGGCATTTTTGTCAAAATGAATATAGTTATTAAGAAAGAAGCAAAAGTTCAATTCAAAGTTATTGCATGAAAAATAGACCTGGTAACAAGAAGAGGAGCCTGATTAACATGAGGTGATTAGAAATTCTCATTATTTAGGAATTAAACCAGTTAACATTTGTACGAAATGCAAACACTGATAAATGGCACCTATGGCCGTTGGATTTAAATAGATTTGGATTTTTATTGGTGCTTATACTTGTTTGAATCAATTAATATACTAGGTTGTTTAGCCACATGTGTTATATTTCATGATCAATTTATCAAATAGTGTGTTTGGAATCAAAAGAAGAGGCTTGTTAACCAAAAAAGATGGGAGCAACTCTTTAATTTTGAATTCAACAAAATAATATCATTAAGAAATGCAATTCAAAATCAAGGACTGAATTGTTTGTTAAATTGAATGAATTCATGTAATTGATGGTCCACGGGCATTTTTTTCAAAATGAATATAGTTATTAAGAAAGAAATAAAAGTTAATTTCAAAGTTATTGCATGAAAAAATAGTCCTGGTAACAACAAGAGGAGCCTAATTAACATTAGGTGATTAGAAATTGTCATTATTTACGAATTAAACCAGTTAACATTTGTACGAAATGCAAACCCTGATGAATGGCACCTTTTGTGCCTGATGGATTTAAATAGATTTGGATTTTTATTGGTGTTTATACTTGTTTGAATCAATTAATATACTTGGTTATTTACCCACATGTGTTATATTTCATGATCAATGTATCAAATAGTTTGTTTGGAATCAAAAGAAGAGGCTTGTTAACCAAAAAAGATGGGAGCAACTCTCTCACTTTGAATTCAACAAATAATATCAATAAGAAATGCAATTCAAAATCAAGGACTCAATTGAATGTTAAAATGAATGAATTCATGTAATTGATGGTCGACGGGCATTTTTTTTCAAAATGAATATAGTTTATTAAGAAAGAAGCAAAAGTTAATTTCAAAGTTATTGCATGAAAAATAGTCCTGGTAACAACAACAAGAGGAGCCTGATTAACATGAGGTGACTATAAATTGTCATTATTTAGAAAGTAAAACAGTTAACATTTGTACGAAATGCAAACCCTGATGAATGGCACCTTTTGCATGTGGATTTAAATAGATTTGGATTTTAATTGGTGTTTATACTTGTTTGAATCAATTAATATACTAGGTTGTTTAGCCACATGTGTTATACTTCATGATCAATGTATCAAAAAGCTTGTTTGGAATCAAAAGAAGAGGCTTGTTAACCAAAAAAGATGGGAGCAACTCTCTCACTTTGAATTCAACAAATAATATCAATAAGAAATGCAATTCAAAATCAAGGACTGAATTTAATGTTAAAATGAATGAATTCATGTAATTGATGGTCCACGGGCATTTTTTTCAAAATGAATATAGTTATTAAGAGAGAAACAAAAGTTAAATTCAAAGTTATTGCATGAAAAATAGACCTGGTAACAAGAAGAGGAGCCTGATTAACATGAGGTGATTAGAAATTCTCATTATTTAGGAATTAAACCAGTTAACATTTGTACGAAATGCAAACACTGATAAATGGCACCTATGGCCGTTGGATTTAAATAGATTTGGATTTTTATTGGTGCTTATACTTGTTTGAATCAATTAATGTACTAGGTTGTTTAGCCACATGTGTTATATTTCATGATCAATTTATCAAAATAGTGTGTTTGGAATCAAAAGAAGAGGCTTGTTAACCAAAAAAGATGGGAGCAACTCTTTAATTTTGAATTCAACAAAATAATATCATTAAGAAATGCAATTCAAAATCAAGGACTGAATTGTTTGTTAAATTGAATGAATTCATGTAATTGATGGTCCACGGGCATTTTTTTCAAAATGAATATAGTTATTAAGAAAGAAAAAAATGTTAATTTTCAAGGTTATTGCATGAAAAAGAGTCCTGGTAACAACAAGAGGAGAATAATTAACATAAGGTGATTTAGAAATTCTCATTATTTAGCATTAAACCAGTTAACAAGTTTTGTACGAAATGCAAACCCTGATGAATGGCACCTTTTGCCGATGGATTTAAATAGATTTGGATTTTTATTGGTGTTTATACTTGTTTGAATCAAATTAATATACTAGGTTGTTTAGCCACATGTGTTATACTTCATGATCAATGTATCAAAAAGTGTGTTTGGAATCAAAAGAAGAGGCTTGTTAACAAAAAAAATGATGGGAGCAACTCTTTAATTTTGAATTCAACAAATAATATCAATAAGAAATGCAATTCAAAATCAAGGACTGAATTGTTTGTTAAATTGAATGAATTCATGTAATTGATGGTCACCGGGGCATTTTTTTCAAAATGAATATAGTTATTAAGAAAGAAACAAAAGTTAATTTCAAGGTTATTGCATGAAAAAAATAGTCCTGGTAACAACAAGAGGAGCCTAATTAACATGAGGTGATAAAGAAATTCTCATTATTTAGGAATTAAACCAGTTAACATTTGTACGAAATGCAAACACTAATGAATGGCACCTTTCGCCAATGATTTAAAATGGATTTGGATTTTTATTGGTGTTTATATACTTGTTTGAATCAATTAATATACTAGGTTGTTTAGCCACATGTGTTATATTTCATGATCAATGTATCAAAAAGTGTGTTTGGAATCAAAAGAAGAGGCTTGTTAACCAAAAATGATAGGAGCAACTCTTTTAGTTTTGAATTCAACAAATAATATCATTAAGAAATGCAATTCAAAATCAAGGACTGAATTGTTTGTTAAATTGAATGAATTCATGTAATTGATGGTCCACGGGGCATTTTTTTTCAAAATGAATATAGTTATGAAGAAAGAAACAAAAGTTAATTTCAAGGTTATTGCATGAAAAAATAGTCCTGCTGGTAACAACAAGAGGAGACTAATTAACATGAGGTGATTAGAAATTCTCATTATTTAGGAATTAAACCAGTTAACATTTGTACGAAATGCAAACCCAGAATCAATGGCACCTATGGCCGATGGATTTAAATAGATTTGGATTTTTATTGGTGTTTATACTTGTTTGAATCAATTAATATACTAGGTTGTTTAGCCACATGTGTTATATTTCATGATCAATGTATCAAAAAGTGTGTTTGGAATCAAAAGAAGAGGCTTGTTAACTAAAAAAATGATGGGAAGTAACTCTTTAATTTTGAATTCAACAAATAATATCAACAAGAAATGCAATTCAAAATCAAGGACTGAATTGAATGTTAAATTGAATGAATTCATGTAATTGATGGTCCACGGCAATTTTTTTTGAAAATGAATATTGTTATTAAGAAAGAAAAAAATGTTAATTTCAAGGTTATTGCATGAAAAATAGTCCTGGTAACAACAAGAGGAGAATAATTAACATAAAGGTGATTAGAAATTCTCATTATTTAGCAATTAAACCAGTTAACTTTTGTACGAAATGCAACCCCTGATGAATGGCACCTGTTGGCCGATGTGGATTTTAAATAGATTTGGATTTTTATTGGTGTTTATACTTGTTTGAATCAATTAATATACTAAGGTTGTTTAGCCACATGTGTTATACTTCATGATCAATGTATCAAAAAGTGTGTTTGGAATCAAAAGAAGAGGCTGTTGTTAACCAAAAAATGATAGCAGCAACTCTCTCAATTTTGAATTCAACAAATAATATCAATAAGAAATGCAATTCAAAATCAAGGACTGAATTGTTTGTTAAATTGAATGAATGAATTCATGTAATTGATGGTCTACGGGCATTTTTTTCAAAATGAATATAGTTATTAAGATAGAAATAAAAAGTTAATTTCAAAGTTATTGCATGAAAAATAGTCCTGGTAACAACAAGAGGAGCCTAATTAACATTAGGTGATTAGAAATTGTCATTATTTAGGAATTAAACCAGTTAACATTTGTACGAAATGCAAACCATGATGAATGGCACCTTTTTCCTGTGGATTTAAATAGATTTGGATTTTTATTGGTGTTTATACTTGTTTGAATCAATTAATATACTAGGTATTTTTACCACATGTGTTATATTTCATGATCAATGTATCAAAAAGTGTGTTTGGAATCAAAAAGAAGAGGCTTGTTAACCAAAAAAGATGGGAGCAACTCTTTAATTTTGAATTCAATAAATAATATCATTAAGAAATGCAATTCAAAATCAAGGACTGACTTGAATGTTAAATTGAATGAATTCATGTAATTGATGGAAAACGAGCATTTTGTTCAAAATGAATATAGTTATCAAGAAAGAAAGAAAAGTTAATTTGAAAGTTATTGCATGAAAAATAGTCCTGGTAACAACAAGAGGAGCCTAATTAACATTAGGTGATTAGAAATTGTCATTATTTAGGAATTAAACCAGTTACCATTTGTACGAAATGCAAACCCTGATCAATGGCACCTATGGCCGATGGATTTAAATAGATTTGGATTTATATTGGTGCTTATACTTGTTTGAATCAATTAATATACTAGGTTGTTTAGCCACATGTGTTATATTTCGTGATCAATGTATCAAATAGTGTGTTTGGAATCAAAAGAAGAGGCTTGTTAACCAAAAAAGATGGGAGCAACTCTTTAATTTGAATTCAACAAATAATATCATTAAGAAATGCAATTCAAAATCAAGGACTGAATTGTTTGTTAAATTGAATGAATTCATGTAATTGATGGTCGACGGACATTTTTTTCAAAATGAATATAGTTATTAAGAAAGAAACAAAAGTTAATTTCAAGGTTATTGCTTGAAAAATAGTGCTGGTAACAACAAGAGGAGCCTAATTAACATGAGGTGATTCGAAATTCTCATTATGTAGGAATTAAACCAGTTAACATTTGTACGAAATGCAAACCCAGAATAATGGCACCTTTGGCCGATGGATTTAAATAGATTTGGATTTTTATTGGTGTTTATACTTGTTTGAATGAATTAATATACTAGGTTGTTTAGCCACATGTGTTATACTTCATGATCAATGTATCAAAAAGTGTGTTTGGAATCAAAAGAAGAGGCTTGTTAACCAAAAATGATGGGAGCAACTCTCCAATTTTGAATTCAACAAATAATATCAATAAGAAAAGCAATTCAAAATCAAGGGACTGAATTGTTTGTTAAATTGAATGAATTCATGTAATTGATGGTCCAACGGGCATTTTTTTTCAAAATGAATATAGTTATTAAGAAAGAAACAAAAGTTAATTTCAAGGTTATTGCCTGAAAAATAGTCTGGTAACAACAAGAGGAGCCTAATTAACATGAGGTGATTAGAAATTCTCATTATTTAGGAATTAAACCCAGTTAACATTTGTACGAAATGCAAACCCAAAAATAATGGCACCTTTGGGCCGATGGATTTAATAGATTT
>JBAPLH010002378.1:0-25565 GCA_037897445.1 Ceriops zippeliana
AAAGCTATAATTAAATTGAGATATGTTGCTAAACAACGAAGTATATTAATTAAATCAAACAAGTATTAACACCATTATTACTCCAAATCTATTGGCGTCCATCAGCCAAATGAGTCATTCATCTTGGATAGCATGTCATGCCAATGTGAACTTGTTTAATTACTAAATAATGGGACTTTCTAACCACCTAAAGCTAATTACGTTCCTCTTCTTGTTACAAGAACTATTTTTAATGCATTCACCATGAAATTATCTGTTCATTGTTTCTTAGCGACTATATTCATTATGAAAACAATTTCCATGAATCATCTATAACATGAATTCATTCAATTGCAACAAACAATAGAGTTCTTGATCTTAAATTGCATTTCTTATTGATATTAATTGGTTGAATTCTAAAATAAAGAGTGCCTCCCATCATTTCTAGTTAGCAGGTCGAATCTTTTGATTCCAAACACACTTTTTAATAAAGAGATAATGAAATTGACATATGTTGCTAAACAACGAAGTATATTAATTAAATCAAACAAGTATTAACACCATTATTACTCCAAATCTGTTTACATCCAGCAGCCAAAGGAGTAATTCATCTGGGTTTGCATTTCGTGCTAATGTGAAACTGATTAATTCCTAATTAATGAGAGTTTCTACTCACCTTAAGCTAATTACGCTCCTCTTCTTGTTACAAGAACTATTTTTCATGCATTCACCATGAAATTATCTGTTGACTCTTTCTTAATGACTATATTCATTATGAAAACAATTTCCATGAATCGTCTATAACATGAATTCATTCAATTGCAACAAACAATAGAGTTCTTGATCTGAAAATGCATTTCTTATTGGTATTAATTGGTTGAATTCTAAAATAAATAGTACCTCCCATCATTTGTCGTTAGCAAGTCGATGGTTTTGATTCCAAACACACTTTTTGATAAAGCGATAATGAAATTGACATATGTTGCTAAACAACGAAGTATATTAATTAAATCAAACAAGTATTAACACCATTATTGCTCCAAATCATTTTACATCCATTAGCCAAAGGAGTAATTCATCTGGGTTTGCATTTCATGCTAATGTGAACTTGATTAATTCCTAAATAATGAGAGATTCTACTCACCTTAACCTAATTACGCTCTTCTTCTTGTTACAAGAACTATTTTTCATGCATTCACCATGAAATTATCTGTTGTCTCTTTCTTAATGACTATATTCATTATGAAAACAATTTCCATGAATCGTCTATAACATGAATTCATTCAATTGCAACAAACAATAGAGTTCTTGATCTTAAATTGCATTTCTTATTGATATTAATTGGTTGAATTCGAAAATAAAGAGTACCTCCCATCATTTGTGGTTAGCAAGTCGATGCTTTTGATTCCAAACACACTTTTTGATAAAGCTCTAATGAAATTGACATATGTTGCTAAACAACGAAGTATATTAATTAAATCAAACAAGTATTACACCATTATTACTCCAAATCTGTTTGCGTCCATCAGCCAAATGAGTCATTCCTCCTGGTTAGCATTTCATGCCAATGGGAAATTGTTTAATTACTAAATAATGGGACTTTCTAACCACCTCAAGCTAATTACGTTCCTCTTCTGGTTACAAGAACTATTTTTAATGCATTCACCATGAAATTATCTGTTGACTCTTTCCTAACGACTATATTCATTATGAAAACAATTTCCATGAATCGTCTATAACATGAAGTCATTCAATTGCAACAAATAATAGAGTTCTTGATCTGAAATTGCATTTCTTATTGATATTAATTAGTTGAATTCTAAAATAAATAGTACCTCCCATCATTTGTGGTTAGCAAGTCGAAGGTTTTGATTCCAAACACACTTTTTGATAAAGCGATAATGAAATTGACATATGTTACTAAACAACGAAGTATATTAATTAAATCAAACAAGTATTAACACCATTATTACTCCAAATCTGTTTACATCCATTAGCCAAAGGAGTAATACATCTGGGTTTGCATTTCGTGCTAATGTGAACTTGATTAATTCCTAAATAATGAGAGTTTCTACTCACCTTTACCTAATTACACTCTTCTTCTTGTTACAAGAACTATTTTTCATGCATTCACCATGAAATTATCTGTTGACTCTTTCGTAATGACTTTATTCATTATGAAAACAATTTCCATGAATCGTCTATAACATGAATTCATTCAATTGCAACAAACAATAGAGTTCTTAATTTTAAATTGCATTTTTTATTGATATTAATTGGTTGAATTCTAAAATAAAGAGTACCTCCCATCATTTGTGGTTAGCAAATCGATGCTTTCGATTCCAAACACACTTTTTCATAAAGCTATAATTAAATTGACATATGTTGCTAAACAACGAAGTATATTAATTAAATCAAACAAGTATTAACACCATTATTACTCCAAATCTATTGGCGTCCATCAGCCAAATGAGTCATTCGTCTTGGATAGCAGGTCATGCCAATGTGATCTTGTTTAATTACTAAATAATGGGACTTTCTAACCACCTTAAGCTAATTACATTCCTCTTCTTGTTACAAGAACTATTTTTAATGCATTCACCATGAAATTATCTGTTCACTCTTTCTTAGCGACTATATTCATTATGAAAGCAATTTCCATGAATCGTCTATAATATGAATTCATTCAATTGCAACAAACAATAGAGTTCTTGATCTGAAATTTCATTTCTTGTTGATATTAATTGGTTAAATTCTAAAATAAAGAGTGCCTCCCATCATTTCTGGTTAGCAGTTCGAATCTTTTGATTCCAAACACACTTTTTGATAAAGCGATAATGAAATTGACATATGTTGCTAAAGAACGAATTATATTAATTAAATCAAACAAGTATTAATACCATTATTACTTTAAATCTGTTTACATCTATCAACCAAAGGAGTAATTCATCTGGGTTTGCATTTCGTGCTAATGTGAACTTGATTAATTCCTAAATAATGAGAGTTTCTACTCACCTTAAGCTAATTACGCTCCTCTTCTTGTTACAAGAACTATTTTTCATGCGTTCACCATGAAATTATCTGTTGACTCTTTCTTAACAACTATATTCATTATGAAAACAATTTCCATGAATCATCTATAACATGAATTCATTCAATTGCAACAAACAATAGAGTTCTTGATCTTAAATTGCATTTCTTATTGATATTAATTGGTTGAATTCTAAAATAAAGAGTGCCTCCCATTATTTCTGGTTAGCAGGTCGAATATTTTCATTCCAAACACACTTTTTGATAAAGCGATAAAGAAATTGACATATGTTGCTAAACAACGAAGTATATTAATTAAATCAAACAAGTATTACACCATTATTACTCCAAATCTGTTTGCGTCCATCAGCCAAATGAGTCATTCCTCCTGGTTAGCATTTCATGCCAATGGGAAATTGTTTAATTACTAAATAATGGGACTTTCTAACCACCTCAAGCTAATTACGTTCCTCTTCTGGTTACAAGAACTATTTTTAATGCATTCACCATGAAATTATCTGTTGACTCTTTCCTAACGACTATATTCATTATGAAAACAATTTCCATGAATCGTCTATAACATGAAGTCATTCAATTGCAACAAATAATAGAGTTCTTGATCTGAAATTGCATTTCTTATTGATATTAATTAGTCGAATTCTAAAATAAATAGTACCTCCCATCATTTGTGGTTAGCAAGTCGAAGGTTTTGATTCCAAACACACTTTTTGATAAAGCGATAATGAAATTGACATATGTTACTAAACAACGAAGTATATTAATTAAATCAAACAAGTATTAACACCATTATTACTCCAAATCTGTTTACATCCATCAGCCAAATGAGTCATTCGTCTTGGATAGCAGGTCATGCCAATGTGATCTTGTTTAATTACTAAATAATGGGACTTTCTAACCACCTTAAGCTAATTACATTCCTCTTCTTGTTACAAGAACTATTTTTAATGCATTCACCATGAAATTATCTGTTCACTCTTTCTTAGCGACTATATTCATTATGAAAGCAATTTCCATGAATCGTTTATAACATGAATTCATTCAATTGCAACAAACAATAGAGTTCTTGATCTGAAATTGCATTTCTTATTGATATTAATTGGTTGAATTCTAAAATAAAGAGTGCCTCCCATCATTTCTGGTTAGCAGGTCGAATCTTTTGATTCCAAACACACTTTTTGATAAAGCGATAATGAAATTGACATATGTTGCTAAAGAACGAATTATATTAATTAAATCAAACAAGTATTAATACCATTATTACTCCAAATCTGTTTACATCTATCAACCAAAGGAGTAATTCTTCTGGGTTTGCATTTCGTGCTAATGTGAACTTGATTAATTCCTAAATAATGAGATTTTTTACTCACCTTAAGCTAATTGCGCTCCTCTTCTTGTTACAAGCACTATTTTTCATGCATTCACCATGAAATTATCTGTTGACTCTTTCTTAACGACTATATTCATTATGGAAACATTTTCCATTAATCGTCTATAACATGAATTCATTCAATTGCAACAAACAATAGAGTTCTTGATATTACATTGCATTTCTTATTGATATTAATTGGTTGAATTCTAAAATAAAGAGTACCTCCCATCATTTGTGGTTAGCAAGTCGATGCTTTTGATTCCAAACACACTTTTTGATAAAGTGATAATTAAATTGACATCTGTTGCTAAACAACGAAGTATATTAATTAAATCAAACAAGTATTAACACCATTATTACTCCAAATCTATTGGTGTCCATCAGCCAAATGAGTCATTTGTCTTGGATAGCATGTCATGCCAATGTGATCTTGTTTAATTACTAAATAATGGGACTTTCTAACCACCTAAAGCTAATTACGTTCCTCTTCTTGTTACAAGAATTATTTTAAATGCATTCACCATGAAATTATCTGTTCACTGTTTCTTATCGACTATATTCATTATGAAAACAATTTCCATGAATCGTCTATAACATGAATTCATTCAATTGCAACAAACAATAGAGTTCTTGATCTTAAATTGCATTTCTTATTGATATTAATTGGTTGAATTCTAAAATAAAGAGTGCCTCCCATCATCTCTAGTTAGCAGGTCGAATCTTTTGATTCCAAACACACTTTATGATAAAGCGATAATTAAAATGACATATGTTGCTAAACAACGAAGTATATTAATTAAATCAAACAAGTATTAACACCATTATTACTCCAAATCTATTGGCGTCCATCAGCCAAATGAGTCATTTGTCTTGGATAGCATGTCATGCCAATGGGAAATTGTTTAATTACTAAATAATGGGACTTTCTAACCACCACAAGCTAATTACGTTCCTCTTCTTGTTACAAGAACTATTTTTAATGCATTCACCATGAAATTATCTGATCACTCTTTCTTAGCGACTATATTCATTATGAAAGCAATTTCCATGAATCGTCTATAACATGAATTCATTCAATTGCAACAAACAATAGAGTTCTTGATCTGAAATTGCATTTCTTGTTGATATTAATTGGTTGAATTCTAAAATAAAGAGTGCCTCCCATCATTTCTGGTTAGCAGGTCGAATCTTTTGATTCCAAACACACTTTTTGATAAAGCGATAATGAAATTGACATATGTTGCTAAAGAACGAATTATATTAATTAAATGAAACAAGTATTAATACCATTCTTCCCACAAATCTGTTTACATCTATCAACCAAAGGAGTAATTTATCTGGGTTTGCATTTCGTGCTAATGTGAACTTGATTAATTCCTAAATAATGAGAGTTTCTACTCACCTTAAGCTAATTACGCTCCTCTTCTTGTTACAAGAACTATTTTTAATGCATTCACCATGAAATTATCTGTTCACTGTTTCTTAACGACTATATTCATTATAAAAACAATTTCCATGAATCATCTATAACATGAATTCATTCAATTGCAACAAAAAATAGAGTTCTTCATCTTAAATTGCATTTCTTATTGATATTAATTGGTTGAATTCGAAAATAAAGAGTACCTCCCATCATTTGTGGTTAGCAAGTCGATGCTTTTGATTCCAAACACACTTTTTGATAAAGCTCTAATTAAATTGACATATGTTGCTAAACAACGAAGTATATTAATTAAATCAAACAAGTATTACACCATTATTACTCCAAATCTGTTTGCGTCCATCAGCCAAATGAGTCATTCCTCTTGGTTAGCATTTCATGCCAATGGGAAATTGTTTAATTACTAAATAATGGGACTTTCTAACCACCTCAAGCTAATTACGTTCCTCTTCTTGTTACAAGAACTATTTTTAATGCATTCACCATGAAATTATCTGTTGACTCTTTCTTAACGACTATATTCATTATGAAAGCAATTTCCATGAATCGTCTATAACATGAATTCATTCAATTGCAACAAACAATAGAGTTCTTAATCATAAATTGCATTTCTTATGGTTATTAATTGGTTGAATTCTAAAATAAAGAGTACCTCCCATCATTTGTGGTTAGCAAGTCGATGCTTTTGATTCCAAACACACTTTTTGATAAAGCTATAATTAAATTGACATATGTTGCTAAACAACGAAGTATATTAATTAAATCAAACAAGTATTAACACCATTATTACTCCAAATCTGTTTGCGTCCATCAGCCAAATGAGTCATTCCTCTTGGTTAGCATTTCATGCCAATGGGAAATTGTTTAATTACTAAATAATGGGACTTTCTATCCACCTCAAGCTAATTACGTTCCTCTTCTTTTTACAAGAAATAATTTTAATGCATTTACCATGAAATTATTTGTTGACTCTTTCTTAACGACGATATTCATTATGAAAACAATTTCCATGAATCGTCTATAACATGAAGTCATTCAATTGCAACAAATAATAGAGTTCTTGATCTGAAATTGCATTTCTTATCGATATTAATTGGTGGAATTCTAAAATAAATAGTACCTCCCATCATTTGTGGTTAGCAAGTCGAAGGTTTTGATTCCAAACACACTTTTTGATAAAGCGATAATGAAATTGACATATGTTGCTAAACAACGAAAGATATTAATTAAATCAAACAAGTATTAACACCATTATTACTCCAAATCTGATTACATCCATTAGCCAAAGGAGTAATTCATCTGGGTTTGCATTTCGTGCTAATGTGAACTTGATTAATTCCTAAATAATGAGAGTTTCTACTCACCTTAAGCTAATTACGCTCCTCTTCTTGTTACAAGAACTATTTTTAATGCATTCACCATGAAATTATCTGTTCACTGTTTCTTAACGACTATATTCATTATGAAAACAATTTCCATGAATCATCTATAACATGAATTCATTCAATTGCAACAAACAATAGAGTTCTTCATCTTAAATTGCATTTCTTATGGATATTAATTGGTTGAATTCTAAAATAAAGAGTACCTCCCATCATTTGTGGTTAGCAAGTCGATGCTTTTGATTCCAAACACACTTTTTGATAAAGCTCTAATTAAATTGACATATGTTACTAAACAACGAAGGATATTAATTAAATCAAACAAGTATTAACACCATTATTACTCCAAATTTGTTTACATCCATTAGCCAAAGGAGTAATTCATCTGGGTTTGCATTTCGTGCTAATGTGAACTTGATTAATTCCTAAATAATGAGAGTTTCTACTCACCTTAAGCTAATTACACTCCTCTTCTTGTTACAAGAACTATTTTTAATGCATTCACCATGAAATTATCTGTTCACTGTTTCTTAACGACTATATTCATTATGAAAACAATTTCCATGAATCATCTATAACATGAATTCATTCAATTGCAACAAACAATAGAGTTCTTCATCTTAAATTGCATTTCTTATGGATATTAATTGGTTGAATTCTAAAATAAAGAGTACCTCCCATCATTTGTGGTTAGCAAGTCGATGCTTTTGATTCCAAACACACTTTTTGATAAAGCTATAATTAAATTGACATATGTTGCTAAACAACGAAGTATATTAATTAAATCAAACAAGTATTAACACCATTATTACTCCAAATCTGTTTGCGTCCATCAGCCAAATGAGTCATTCCTCTTGGTTAGCATTTCATGCCAATGGGAAATTGTTTAATTACTAAATAATGGGACTTTCTATCCACCTCAAGCTAATTACGTTCCTCTTCTTGTTACAAGAAATAATTTTAATGCATTTACCATGAAATTATCTGTTGACTCTTTCTTAACGACGATATTCATTATGAAAACAATTTCCATGAATCGTCTATAACATGAAGTCATTCAATTGCAACAAATAATAGAGTTCTTGATCTGAAATTGCATTTCTTATCGATATTAATTGGTTGAATTCTAAAATAAATAGTACCTCCCATCATTTGTGGTTAGCAAGTCGAAGGTTTTGATTCCAAACACACTTTTTGATAAAGCGATAATGAAATTGACATATGTTACTAAACAACGAATGATATTAATTAAATCAAACAAGTATTAACACCATTATTACTCCAAATCTGTTTACATCCATTAGCCAAAGGAGTAATTCATCTGGGTTTGCATTTCGTGCTAATGTGAACTTGATTAATTCCTAAATAATGAGAGTTTCTACTCGCCTTTACCTAATTACGCTCTTCTTCTTATTACAAGAACTATTTTTCATGCATTCACCATGAAATTATCTGTTGACTCTTTCGTAATGACTTTATTCATTATGAAAACAATTTCCATGAATCGTCTATAACATGAATTCATTCAATTGCAACAAACAATAGAGTTCTTAATCTTAAATTGCATTTCTTATTGATATTAATTGGTTGAATTCTAAAATAAAGAGTACCTCCCATCGTTTGTGGTTAGCAAATCGATGCTTTTGCTTCCAAACACACTTTTTGATAAAGCTATAATTAAATTGACATATGTTGCTAAACAACGAAGTATATTAATTAAATCAAACAAGTATTAACACCATTATTACTCCAAATATGTTTACATCCAGCAGCCAAAGGAGTAATTCATCTGGGTTTGCATTTCGTGCTAATGTGAACCTGATTAATTCCTAATTAATGAGAGTTTCTACTCACCTTAAGCTAATTACGTTCCTCTTCTTGTTACAAGAACTATTTTTAATGCATTCACCATGAAATTATCTGTTGACTCTTTCTTAACGACTATATTCATTATGAAAACAATTTCCATGAATCGTCTATAACATGAATTCATTCAATTGCAACAAACAATAGAGTTCATGATCTGAAAATGCATTTCTTATTGGTATTAATTGGTTGAATTCTAAAATAAATAGAACCTCCCATCATTTGTGGTTAGCAAGTCGAAGGATTTGATTCCAAACACACTTTTTGATAAAGCGATAATGAAATTGACATAGGTTGCTGAACAACGAAGTATATTAATTAAATCAAACAAGTATTAACACCATTATTACTCCAAATCTATTTACATCCATTAGCTTAAGGAGTAATTCATCTGGGTTTGCATTTCATGCTAATGTGAACTTGATTAATTCCTAAATAATGAGAGTTTCTACTTACCTTAACCTAATTACGCTCTTCTTCTTGTTACAAGAACTATTTTTCATGCATTCACCATGAAATTATCTGTTGTCTCTTTCTTAATGACTATATTCATTATGAAAACAATTTCCATGAATCGTCTATAACATGAATTCATTCAATTGCAACAAACAATAGAGTTCTTGATCTTAAATTGCATTTCTTATTGATATTAATTGGTTGAATTCTAAAATAAAGAGTACCTCCCATCATTTGTGGTTAGCAAGTCGATGCTTTTGATTCCAAACACACTTTTTGATAAAGCTCTAATTAAATTGACATATGTTGCTAAACAACGAAGTATATTAATTAAATCAAACAAGTATTACACCATTATTACTCCAAATCTGTTTGCGTCCATCAGCCAAATGAGTCATTCCTCTTGGTTAGCATTTCATGCCAATGGGAAATTGTTTAATTACTAAATAATGAGACTTTCTAACCACCTCAAGCTAATTAAGTTCCTCTTCTTGTTACAAGAACTATTTTTAATGCATTCACCATGAAATTATCTGTTGACTCTTTCTTAACGACTATATTCATTATGAAAACAATTTCCATGAATCGTCTATAACATGAATTCATTCAATTGCAACAAACAATAGAGTTCTTGATCTTAAATTGCATTTCTTATTGATATTAATTGGTTGAATTCTAAAATAAAGAGTACATCCCATCATTTGTGGTTAGCAAGTCGATGCTTTTGATTCCAAACACACTTTTTGATAAATCTATAATTAAATTGAAATATGTTGCTAAACAACGAAGTATATTAATTAAATCAAACAAGTATTAACACCATTATTACTCCAAATCTGTTTGCGTCCATCAGCAAAATGAGTCATTCCTCCTGGTTAGCATTTCATACCAATGGCAAATTGTTTAATTACTAAATAATGGGACTTTCTAACCACCTCAAGCTAATTACGTTCCTCTTCTTGTTACAAGAACTATTTTTAATGCATTCACCATGAAATTATCTGTTGACTCTTTCTTAACGACTATATTCATTATGAAAACAATTTCCATGAATCGTCTATAACATGAAGTCATTCAATTGCAACAAATAATAGAGTTCTTGATCTGAAATTGCATTTCTTATTGATATTAATTGGTTGAATTCTAAAATAAATAGTACCTCCCATCATTTGTGGTTAGCAAGTCGAAGGTCTTGATTCCAAACACACTTTTTGATAAAGCGATAATGAAATTGACATATGTTACTAAACAACGAAGGATATTAATTAAATCAAACAAGTATTAACACCATTATTACTCCAAATCTGTTTACATCCATTAGCCAAAGGAGTAATTCATCTGGGTTTGCATTTCGTGCTAATGTGAACTTGATTAATTCCTAAATAATGAGATTTTCTACTCACCTTAACCTAATTACGCTCTTCTTCTTGTTACAAGAACTATTTTTCATGCATTCACCATGAAATTATCTGTTGTCTCTTTCTTAATGACTATATTCATTATGAAAACAATTTCCATGAATCGTCTATAACATGAATTCATTCAATTGCAACAAACAATAGAGTTCTTGATCTTAAATTGCATTTCTTATTGATATTAATTGGTTGAATTCTAAAATAAAGAGTACCTCCCATCATTTGTGGTTAGCAAGTCGATGCTTTTGATTCCAAACACACTTTTTGATAAAGCTCTAATTAAATTGACATATGTTGCTAAACAACGAAGTATATTAATTAAATCAAACAAGTATTACACCATTATTACTCCAAATCTGTTTGCGTCCATCAGCCAAATGAGTCATTCCTCTTGGTTAGCATTTCATGCCAATGGGAAATTGTTTAATTACTAAATAATGGGACTTTCTAACCACCTCAAGCTAATTACGTTCCTCTTCTTGTTACAAGAACTATTTTTCATGCATTCACCATGAAATTATCTGTTGACTCTTTCTTAACGACTATATTCATTATGAAAACAATTTCCATGAATCGTCTATAACATGAATTCATTCAATTGCAACAAACAATAGAGTTCTTGATCTTAAATTGCATTTCTTATTGATATTAATTGGTTGAATTCTAAAATAAAGAGTACCTCCCATCATTTGTGGTTAGCAAGTCGAAGGTTTTGATTCCAAACACACTTTTTGATAAAGCTATAATTAAATTGACATATGTTGCTAAACAACGAAGTATATTAATTAAATCAAACAAGTATTAACACCATTATTACTCCAAATCTGTTTGCGTCCATCAGCAAAATGAGTCATTCCTCCTGGTTAGCATTTCATACCAATGGCAAATTGTTTAATTACTAAATAATGGGACTTTCTAACCACCTCAAGCTAATTACGTTCCTCTTCTTGTTACAAGAACTATTTTTAATGCATTCACCATGAAATTATCTGTTGACTCTTTCTTAACGACTATATTCATTATGAAAACAATTTCCATGAATCGTCTATAACATGAAGTCATTCAATTGCAACAAATAATAGAGTTCTTGATCTGAAATTGCATTTCTTATTGATATTAATTGGTTGAATTCTAAAATAAATAGTACCTCCCATCATTTGTGGTTAGCAAGTCGAAGGTCTTGATTCCAAACACACTTTTTGATAAAGTGATAATGAAATTGACATATGTTACTAAACAACGAAGGATATTAATTAAATCAAAACAAGTATTAACACCATTATTATTACTCCAAATCTGTTTACATCCATTAGCCAAAGGAGTAATTCATCTGGGTTTGCATTTCGTGCTAATGTGAACTTGATTAATTCCTAAATAATGAGATTTTCTACTCACCTTAACCTAATTACGCTCTTCTTCTTGTTACAAGAACTATTTTTCATGCATTCACCATGAAATTATCTGTTGTCTCTTTCTTAATGACTATATTCATTATGAAAACAATTTCCATGAATCGTCTATAACATGAATTCATTCAATTGCAACAAACAATAGAGTTCTTGATCTTAAATTGCATTTCTTATTGATATTAATTGGTTGAATTCTAAAATAAAGAGTACCTCCCATCATTTGTGGTTAGTAAGTCGATGCTTTTGATTCCAAACACACTTTTTGATAAAGCTCTAATTAAATTGACATATGTTGCTAAACAACGAAGTATATTAATTAAATCAAACAAGTATTACACCATTATTACTCCAAATCTGTTTGCGTCCATCAGCCAAATGAGTCATTCCTCTTGGTTAGCATTTCATGCCAATGGGAAATTGTTTAATTACTAAATAATGGGACTTTCTAACCACCTCAAGCTAATTACGTTCCTCTTCTTGTTACAAGAACTATTTTTCATGCATTCACCATGAAATTATCTGTTGACTCTTTCTTAACGACTATATTCATTATGAAAACAATTTCCATGAATCGTCTATAACATGAATTCATTCAATTGCAACAAACAATAGAGTTCTTGATCTTAAATTGCATTTCTTATTGATATTAATTGGTTGAATTCTAAAATAAAGAGTACCTCCCATCATTTGTGGTTAGCAAGTCGAAGGTTTTGATTCCAAACACACTTTTTGATAAAGCTATAATTAAATTGACATATGTTGCTAAACAACGAAGTATATTAATTAAATCAAACAAGTATTAACACCATTATTACTCCAAATCTGTTTGCGTCCATCAGCCAAATGAGTCATTCCTCCTGGTTAGCATTTCATGCCAATGGGAAATTGTTTAATTACCAAATAATGGGACTTTCTAACCACCTCAAGCTAATTAAGTTCCTCTTCTTGTTACAAGAACTATTTTTAATGCATTCACCATGAAATTATCTGTTGACTCTTTCTTAACGACTATATTCATTATGAAAACAATTTCCATGAATCGTCTATAACATGAAGTCATTCAATTGCAACAAATAATAGAGTTCTTGATCTGAAATTGCATTTCTTATTGATATTAATTGGTTGAATTCTAAAATAAATAGTACCTCCCATCATTTGTGGTTAGCAAGTCGAAGGTTTTGATTCCAAACACACTTTTTGATAAAGCGATAATGAAATTGACATATGTTACTAAACAACGAAGTATATTAATTAAATCAAACAAGTATTAACACCATTATTACTCCAAATCTGTTTACATCCATTAGCCAAAGGAGTAATTCATCTGGGTTTGCATTTCGTGCTAATGTGAACTTGATTAATTCCTAAATAATGAGAGTTTCTACTCACCTTTACCTAATTACGCTCTTCTTCTCGTTACAAGAACAATTTTTCATGCATTCACCATGAAATTATCTGTTGACACTTTCTTAATGACTTTATTCATTATGAAAACAATTTCCATGAATCGTCTATAACATGAATTCATTCAATTGCAACAAACAATAGAGTTCTTGATCTTAAATTGCATTTCTTATTGATATTAATTGGTTGAATTCTAAAATAAAGAGTGTCTCCCATCATTTCTAGTTAGCAGGTCGAATCTTTTGATTCCAAATACACTTTTTAATAAAGCGATAATGAAATTGACATATGTTGCTAAACAACGAGGTATATTAATTAAATCAAACAAGTATTAACACCATTATTACTCCAAATCTGTTTACATCCAGCAGCCAAAGGAGTAATTCATCTGGGTTTGCATTTCGTGCTAATGTGAACATGATTAATTCCTAATTAATGAGAGTTTCTACTCACCTTAAGCTAATTACGCTCCTCTTCTTATTACAAGAACTATTTTTCATGCATTCACCATGAAATTATCTGTTGACTCTTTCTTAACGAATATATTCATTATGAAAACAATTTCCATGAATCGTCTATAACATGAATTCATTGAATTGCAACAAACAATAGAGTTCTTGATCTGAAAATGCATTTCTTATTGGTATTAATTGGTTGAACTCTAAAATAAATAGTACCTCCCATCATTTGTGGTTAGCAAGTCGAAGGTTTTGATTCCAAACACACTTTTTGATAAAGCGATAATGAAATTGACATATGTTGCTAAACAACGAAATATATTAATTAAATCAAACAAGTATTAACACCATTATTACTCCAAATCTATTTACATCCATTAGCCAAAGGAGTAATTCATCTGGGTTTGCATTTCATGCTAATGTGAACTTGATTAATTCCTAAATAATGAGAGTTTCTACTTACCTTAACCTAATTACGCTCTTCTTCTTGTTATAAGAACTATTTTTCATGCATTCACCATGAAATTATCTGTTGTCTCTTTCTTAATGACTATATTCATTATGAAAACAATTTCCATGAATCGTCAATAACATGAATTCATTCAATTGCAACAAACAATAGAGTTCTTGATCTTAAATTGCATTTCTTATTGATATTAATTGGTTGAATTCTAAAATAAAGAGTACCTCCCATCATTTGTGGTTAGCAAGCCGATGCTTTTGATTCCAAACACACTTTTTGATAAAACTCTAATTAAATTGACATATGTTGCTAAACAACGAAGTATATTAATTAAATCAAACAAGTATTACACCATTATTACTCCAAATCTGTTTGCGTCCATCAGCCAAATGAGTCATTCCTCTTGGTTAGCATTTCATGCCAATGGGAAATTGTTTAATTACTAAATAATGGGACTTTCTAACCACCTAAAGCTAATTACGTTCCTCTTCTTGTTACAAGAACTATTTTTAATGCATTCACCATGAAATTATCTGTTGACTCTTTCTTAACGACTATATTCATTATGAAAACAATTTCCATGAATCGTCTATAACATGAATTCATTCAATTGCAACAAACAATAGAGTTCTTCATCTTAAATTGCATTTCTTATTGATATTAATTGGTTGAATTCTAAAATAAAGAGTACATCCCATCATTTGTGGTTAGCAAGTCGATGCTTTTGATTCCAAACACACTTTTTGATAAAGCTATAATTAAATTGAAATATGTTGCTAAACAACGAAGTATATTAATTAAATCAAACAAGTATTAACACCATTATTACTCCAAATCTGTTTGCGTCCATCAGCAAAATGAGTCATTCCTCCTGGTTAGCATTTCATGCCAATGGGAAATTGTTTAATTACTAAATAATGGGACATTCTAACCACCTCAAGCTAATTACGTTCCTCTTCTTGTTACAAGAACTATTTTTAATGCATTCACCATGAAATTATCTGTTGACTCTTTCTTAACGACTATATTCATTATGAAAACAATTTCCATGAATCGTCTATAAAATGAAGTCATTCAATTGCAACAAATAATAGAGTTCTTGATCTGAAATTGCGTTTCTTATTGATATTAATTGGTTGAATTCTAAAATAAATAGTACCTCCCATCATTTGTGGTTAGCAAGTCGAAGGTTTTGATTCCAAACACACTTTTTGATAAAGCGATAATGAAATTGACATATGTTACTAAACAACGAAGGATATTAATTAAATCAAACAAGTATTAACACCATTATTACTCCAAATCTGTTTACATCCATTAGCCAAAGGAGTAATTCATCTGGGTTTGCATTTCGTGCTAATGTGAACTTGATTAATTCCTAAATAATGAGATTTTCTACTCACCTTAACCTAATTACGCTCTTCTTCTTGTTACAAGAACTATTTTTCATGCATTCACCATGAAATTATCTTTTGTCTCTTTCTTAATGACTATATTCATTATGAAAACAATTTCCATTAATCGTCAATAACATGAATTCATTCAATTGCAACAAACAATAGAGTTCTTGATCTTAAATTGCATTTCTTATTGATATTGATTGGTTGAATTCTAAAATAAAGAGTACCTCCCATCATTTGTGGTTAGCAAGTCGATGCTTTTGATTCCAAACACACTTTTTGATAAAACTCTAATTAAATTGACATATGTTGCTAAACAACGAAGTATATTAATTAAATCAAACAAGTATTACACCATTATTACTGCAAATCTGTTTGCGTCCGTCAGCCAAATGAGTCATTCCTCTTTGTTAGCATTTCATGCCAATGGGAAATTGTTTAATTACTAAATAATGGGACTTTCTAACCACCTCAAGCTAATTAAGTTCCTCTTCTTGTTACAAGAACTATTTTTAATGCATTCACCATGAAATTATCTGTTGACTCTTTCTTAATGACTATATTCATTATGAAAACAATTTCCATGAATCGTCTATAACATGAATTCATTCAATTGCAACAAACAATAGAGTTCTTAATCTTAAATTGCATTTCTTATTGATATTAATTGGTTGAATTCTAAAATAAATAGTACCTCCCATCATTTGTGGTTAGCAAGTCGATGCTTTTGATTCCAAACACACATTTTGATAAAGCTATAATTAAATTGACATATGTTGCTAAACAACGAAGTATATTAATTAAATCAAACAAGTATTAACACCATTATTATTCCAAATCTATTGGCGTCCATCAGCCAAATGAGTCATGTGTCTTGGATAGCATGTCATGCCAATGTGATCTTGTTTAATTACTAAATAATGGGACTTTCTAACCACCTCAAGCTAATTACGTTCCTCTTCTTGTTACAAGAATTATTTTTAATGCATTCACCATGAAATTATCTGTTCACTGTTTCTTAGCGACTATATTCATTATGAAAACAATTTCCATGAATCGTCTATAACATAAATTCATTCAATTGCAACAAACAATAGAGTTCTTGATCTTAAATTGCATTTCTTTTTGATATTAATTGGTTGAATTCTAAAATAAAGAGTGCCTCCCATCATTTCTAGTTAGCAGGTCAAATCTTTTGATTCCAAACAGACTTTTTAATAAAGCGATAATGAAATTGACATATGTTGCTAAACAATGAAGTATATTAATTAAATCAAACAAGTATTAACACCATTATTACTCCAAATCTATTAGCGTCCATCAGCCAAATGAGTCATTCGTCTTGGATAGCATGTCATGCCAATGTGATCTTGTTTAATTACTAAATAATGGGACTTTCTAACCACCTAAAGCTAATTACGTTCCTCTTCTTGTTACAAGAACTATTTTTAATGCATTCACCATGAAATTATCTGTTCACTGTTTCTTAGCGACTATGTTCATTATGAAAAAAATTTCCATGAATTATCTATAACATGAATTCATTCAATTGCAACAAACAATAGAGTTCTTGATCTTAAATTGCATTTCTTATTGATATTAATTGGTTGAATTCTAAAATAAAGAGTGTCTCCCATCATTTCTAGTTAGCAGGTCGAATCTTTTGATTCCAAATACACTTTTTAATAAAGCGATAATGAAATTGACATATGTTGCTAAACAACGAAGTATATTAATTAAATCAAACAAGTATTAACACCATTATTACTCCAAATCTGTTTGCGTCCATCAGCAAAATGAGTCATTCCTCCTGGTTAGCATTTCATGCCAATGGGAAATTGTTTAATTACTAAATAATGGGACTTTCTAACCACCTCAAGCTAATTACGTTCCTCTTCTTGTTACAAGAACTATTTTTAATGCATTCACCATGAAATTATCTGTTAACTCTTTCTTAACGACTATATTCATTATGAAAACAATTTCCATGAATCGTCTATAACATGAATTCATTCAATTGCAACAAACAATAGAGTTCTTAATCTTAAATTGCATTTCTTATTGATATTAATTGGTTGAATTCTAAAATAAAGAGTACCTCCCATCATTTGTGGTTAGCAAGTCGATGCTTTTGATTCCAAACACACATTTTGATAAAGCTATAATTAAATTGACATATGTTGCTAAACAACGAAGTATATTAATTAAATCAAACAAGTATTAACAACCATTATTATTCCAAATCTATTGGCGTCCATAAGCCAAATGAGTCATGTGTCTTGGATAGCATGTCATGCCAATGTGATCTTGTTTAATTACTAAATAATGAGACTTTCTAACCACCTAAAGCTAATTACGTTCCTCTTCTTGTTACAAGAACTATTTTTAACGCATTCACCATGAAATTATCTGTTCACTGTTTCTTAGCGACTATGTTCATTATGAAAAAAATTTCCATGAATTATCTATAACATGAATTCATTCAATTGCAACAAACAATAGAGTTCTTGATCTTAAATTGCATTTCTTATTGATATTAATTGGTTGAATTCTAAAATAAAGAGTGTCTCCCATCATTTCTAGTTAGCAGGTCGAATCTTTTGATTCCAAATATACTTTTTAATAAAGCGATAATGAAATTGACATATGTTGCTAAACAACGAAGTATATTAATTAAATCAAACAAGTATTAACACCATTATTACTCCAAATCTGTTTGCATCCATCAGCAAAATGAGTCATTCCTCCTGGTTAGCATTTCATGCCAATGGGAAATTGTTTAATTACTAAATAATGGGACTTTCTAACCACCTCAAGCTAATTACGTTCCTCTTCTTGTTACAAGAACTATTTTTAATGCATTCACCATGAAATTATCTGTTGACTCTTTCTTAACGACTATATTCATTATGAAAACAATTTCCATGAATCGTCTATAACATGAATTCATTCAATTGCAACAAACAATAGAGTTCTTAATCTTAAATTGCATTTCTTATTGATATTAATTGGTTGAATTCTAAAATAAAGAGTACCTCCCATCATTTGTGGTTAGCAAGTCGATGCTTTTGATTCCAAACACACATTTTGATAAAGCTATAATTAAATTGACATATGTTGCTAAACAACGAAGTATATTAATTAAATCAAACAAGTATTAACAACCATTATTATTCCAAATCTATTGGCGTCCATAAGCCAAATGAGTCATGTGTCTTGGATAGCATGTCATGCCAATGTGATCTTGTTTAAGTACTAAATAATGGGACTTTCTAACCACCTCAAGCTAATTACGTTCCTCTTCTTGTTACAAGAATTATTTTTAATGCATTCTCCATGAAATTATCTGTTCACTGTTTCTTAGCGACTATATTCATTATGAAAACAATTTCCATGAATCTTCTATAACATAAATTCATTCAATTGCAACAAACAATAGAGTTCTTGATCTTAAATTGCATTTCTTTTTGATATTAATTGGTTGAATTCTAAAATAAAGAGTGCCTCCCATCATTTCTAGTTAGCAGGTCGAATCTTTTGATTCCAAACACACTTTTTAATAAAGCGATAATGAAATTGACATATGTTGCTAAACAATGAGGTATATTAATTAAATCAAACAAGTATTAACACCATTATTACTCCAAATCTATTGGCGTCCATAAGCCAAATGAGTCATTCGTCTTGGATAGCATGTCATGCCAATGTGATCTTGTTTAATTACTAAATAATGGGACTTTCTAACCACCTAAAGCTAATTACGTTCCTCTTCTTGTTACAAGAACTATTTTTAATGCATTTCACCATGAAATTATCTGTTCACTGTTTCTTAGCGACTATGTTCATTATGAAAAAAATTTCCATGAATTATCTATAACATGAATTCATTCAATTGCAACAAACAATAGAGTTCTTGATCTTAAATTGCATTTCTTATTGATATTAATTGGTTGAATTCTAAAATAAAGAGTGTCTCCCATCATTTCTAGTTAGCAGGTCGAATCTTTTGATTCCAAATACACTTTTTAATAAAGCGATAATGAAATTGACATATGTTGCTAAACAACGAAGTATATTAATTAAATCAAACAAGTATTAACACCATTATTACTCCAAATCTGTTTACATCCAGCAGCCAAAGGAGTAATTCTTCTGGGTTTGCATTTCGTGCTAATGTGAACATGATTAATTCCTAATTAATGAGAGTTTCTACTCACCTTAAGCTAATTACGCTCCTCTTCTTGTTACAAGAACTATTTTTCATGCATTCACCATGAAATTATCTGTTGACTCTTTCTTAACGACTATATTCATTATGAAAACAATTTCCATGAATCGTCTATAACATCAATTCATTGAATTGCAACAAACAATAGAGTTCTTGATCTGAAAATGCATTTCTTATTGGTATTAATTGGTTGAACTCTAAAATAAATAGTACCTCCCATCATTTGTGGTTAGCAAGTAGAAGGTTTTGATTCCAAACACACTTTTTGATAAAGCGATAATGAAATTGACATATGTTGCTAAACAACGAAGTATATTAATTAAATCAAACAAGTATTAACACCATTATTACTCCAAATCTATTTACATCCATTAGCCAAAGGAGTAATTCATCTGGGTTTGCATTTCATGCTAATGTGAACTTGATTAATTCCTAAATAATGAGAGTTTCTACTTACCTTAACCTAATTACGCTCTTCTTCTTGTTACAAGAACTATTTTTCATGCATTCACCATGAAATTATCTGTTGTCTCTTTCTTAATGACTATATTCATTATGAAAACAATTTCCATGAATCGTCAATAACATGAATTCATTCAATTGCAACAAACAATAGAGTTCTTGATCTTAAATTGCATTTCTTATTGATATTGATTGGTTGAATTCTAAAATAAAGAGTACCTCCCATCATTTGTGGTTAGCAAGTCGATGCTTTTGATTCCAAACACACTTTTTGATAAAACTCTAATTAAATTGACATATGTTGCTAAACAACGAAGTATATTAATTAAATCAAACAAGTATTACACCATTATTACTCCAAATCTGTTTGCGTCCATCAGCCAAATGAGTCATTCCTCTTGGTTAGCATTTCATGCCAATGGGAAATTGTTTAATTACTAAATAATGGGACTTTCTAACCACCTCAAGCTAATTACGTTCCTCTTCTTGTTACAAGAACTATTTTTAATGCATTCACCATGAAATTATCTGTTGACTCTTTCTTAACGACTATATTCATTATGAAAACAATTTCCATGAATCGTCTATAACATGAATTCATTCAATTGCAACAAACAATAGAGTTCTTGATCTTAAATTGAATTTCTTATTGATATTAATTGGTTGAATTCTAAAATAAAGAGTACCTCCCATCATTTGTGGTTAGCAAGTCGATGCTTTTGATTCCAAACACACTTTTTGATAAAGCTATAATTAAATTGACATATGTTGCTAAACAACGAAGTATATTAATTAAATCAAACAAGTATTAACACCATTATTACTCCAAATCTGTTTGCGTCCATCAGCAAAATGAGTCATTCCTCCTGGTTAGCATTTCATGCCAATTGGAAATTGTTTAATTACTAAATAATGGGACTTTCTAACCACCGCAAGCTAATTACGTTCCCCTTCTTGTTACAAGAACTATTTTTAATGCATTCACCATGAAATTATCTGTTGACTCTTTCTTAACGACTATATTCATTATGAAAACAATTTCCATGAATCGTCTATAACATGAAGTCATTCAATTGCAACAAATAATAGAGTTCTTGATCTGAAATTGCATTTCTTATTGATATTAATTGGTTGAATTCTAAAATAAATAGTACCTCCCATCATTTGTGGTTAGCAAGTCGAAGATTTTGATTCCAAACAAACTTTTTGATAAAGCGGTAATGAAATTGACATATGTTGCTAAACAAAGAAGAATATTAATTAAATAAACAAGTATTAACACCATTATTACTCCAAATCTGTTTGCGTCCATAAGCCAAATGAGTCATTCCTCTTGGTTAGCATTTCATGCCAATGGGAAATTGTTTAATTACTAAATAATGGGACTTTCTAACCACCTCAAGCTAATTACGTTCCTCTTCTTGTTACAAGAACTATTTTTAATGCATTCACCATGAAATTATCTGTTGACTCTTTCTTAACGACTATATTCATTATGAAAGCAATTTCCATGAATCATCTATAACATGAATTCATTGAATTGCAACAAACAATAGAGTTCTTGATCTGAAATTGCATTTCTTATTGATATTAATTGGTTGAATTCTAAAATAAATAGTACCTCCCATCATTTGTGGTTAGCAAGTCGAAGGTTTTGATTCCAAACACACTTTTTGATAAAGCGATAATGAAATTGACATATGTTACTAAACAACGAAGTATATTAATTAAATCAAACAAGTATTAACACCATTATTACTCCAAATCTGTTTACAACCATTAGCCAAAGGAGTAATTCATCTGGGTTTGCATTTCGTGCTAATGTGAACTTGATTAATTCCTAAATAATGAGAGTTTCTACTCACCTTAACCTAATTACGCTCTTCTTCTTGTTACAAGAGCTATTTTTCATGCATTCACCATGAAATTATCTGTTGACTCTTTCTTAAGGTCTATATTCATTATGAAAACAATTTCCATGAATCGTCTATAACATGAATTCATTCAATTGCAACAAACAATAGAGTTATTGATCTTAAATTGCATTTCTTATTGATATTAATTGGTTGAATTCTAAAATAAAGAGTACCTCCCACCATTTGTGGTTAGTAAGTCGATGCTTTAGATTCCAAACACACTTTTTGATAAAGCTATATTTAATTGCCATATGTTGCTAAACAACGAAGTATATTAATTAAATCAAACAAGTATTAACACCATTATTACTCCAAATCTATTGGCGTCAATCGGCCAATTGAGTCATTTGTCTTGGATAGCATGTAATGCCAATGTGAACTTTTTTAATTACTAAATAATGGGGCTTTCTAACCACCGGAAGATAATTACGCTCCTCTTCTTGTTACAAGAACTATTTTTAATGCATTCACCATGAAATTATCTGTTGACTCTTTCTTAATGACTATATTCATTATGAAAGCAATTTCCATGAATCGTCTATAACATGAAGTCATTCAATTGCAACAAACAATAGAGTTCATGATCTGAAATTGCATTTCTTATTGATATTAATTGGTTGAATTCTAAAATAAAGAGTGCCTCCCATCATTTCTGGTTAGCAGGTCAAATCTTTTGATTCCAAACACACTTTTTGATAAAGCGATAATGAAATTGACATATGTTGCTAAAGGACGAATTATATTAATTAAATTAAACAAGTATTAATACCATTATTGCTCCAAATCTGTTTACATCTATCAACCAAAGGAGTAATTCATCTGGGTTTGCATTTCGTGCTAATGTGAACTTGATTAATTCCTAAATAAGGAGAGTTTCTACTCACCTTAAGCTAATTACGCTCCTCTTCTTGTTACAAGAACTATTTTTCATGCATTGACCATGAAATTATCTGTTGACTCTTTCTTAACGACTATATTCATTATGAAAACAATTTCCATGAATCGTCTATAACATGAATTCATTCAATTGCAACAAACAATAGAGTTCTTGATCTAAAATTGCATTTCTTATTGATATTAATTGATTGAATTCTAAAATAAAGAGTGCCTCCCATCATTTCTAGTTAGGCAGTGGTCGAATCTTTTGATTCCAAACACACTTTTTGATAAAGCGATAATGAAATTGACATATGTTGCTAAACAACGAAGTATATTAATTAAATCAAACAAGTATTAACACCATTATTACTCCAAATCTGTTTACATCCATCAGCCAAAGGAGTAATTTCATCTGGGGTTTGCATTTCGTGCTAATGTGAACCTAATTTAATTCCTAAATAATGAGAGTTTTCTACTCACCTTAAGCTAATTACGTTCCTCTTCTTGTTACAAAGAACTATTTTTCATCATGCATTCACCATGAAATTATCTGTTGACTCTTTCTTTAACGACTATATTCATTATGAAAACGATTTCCAAGAAATCGTCTATAACATGAATTCATTCAATTGCAACAAACACATAGAAGTTCTTGATCTGAAAATGCATTTCTTATTGGTTTTAATTGGTTGAATTCTAAAATAAATATACCTCATCCATCAATTTGTGGTTAGCAAAGTCGAAATCGTTTTGATTCCAAACACACTTTTTGATAAAGCGATAATGAAATTGACATATGTTGCTAAACAAAGAAGTATATTAATTAAATCAAACAAGTATTAACACCATTATTACTCCAAATCTGTTTACATCCATTAGCCAAAGGAGTAATTCATCTGGGTTTGCATTTCGTGTTAATGTGAACTTGATTAATTTCTAAATAATGAGATTTTCTACTCACCTTAACCTAATTACGCTCTTCTTCTTGTTACAAGAACTATTTTTCATGCATTCACCATGAAATTATCTGTTGTCTCTTTCTTAATAATGACTATATTCATTATGAAAACAATTTCCAATGAATCGTCTATAACATGTGAATTCATTCAATTTGCAACAAACAATAGAGGTTCTTGATCATAAATTGCATTTCTTATTGATATTAATTGGTTGAATTCTAAAATAAAGATTACCTCCCATCATTTGTAGTTAGCAAGTCGATGCTTTTGATTCCAAACACACTTTTTGATAAAGTTATAATTAAATTGACATATGTTGCATAAACAAAGAAGTATATATTAATTAAATCAAACACAAGTATTAAAACCATGTATTACTCCAAATCTATTGGCGTCCATGCAGCCAAATGAGTCATTCATCTTGGATAGGATGTCATGCCACATGTGATCTTGTCTTTAATTCCTAAATAATTGGGACATTCTAACCACCTCATATCCTAATTATGCTCCTCTTCATGTTACGAAGAACTATTTTTAATGCATTCACCATGAAATATTATCTGTTGAGATCTTTCTTAACGACTATATTCATTAACGGGAAAAGCAACTTTCCATGATCGTCTATAACATGAATTGCGTTCAATTGCAATCAAACAATTAGAGGTTCTCATCATATCTGAAATTGCATTTTCTTATTGATACAAATTTGGCGTGAATTCTAAAATAAAGAGTGCCTCCCATCATTTCTGGTTAGCAGGGTCGAAATCTTTTTTGACATTCCAAACACACTTTTTGATAAAAGCGATAATGACAAATTGACATATGTTCCTAAAGAACAAATTAATATTAATTAAAATGCAAACAATTATTATTAACCATTAGTACTTCCAAATCTGTTTAGATCTATTCAACCAAAAGGAGTAATTCATCTGGGTGTGCATTTCGTGGCAAGATTGAACTTGATTAATTTGCTAAATAATAGAGAGTTTCCTACTCACCTTAAGCTACTTAATCGCTCCTCTTCTTGT
>JBAPLH010002379.1:0-13792 GCA_037897445.1 Ceriops zippeliana
TTTTGGAATTAAAAAACAGCACATTAGTACGACGAAATGCAAACCAAGATGGATGATTGCTTTTGCTGATGGATGTAATTAGATTTAGAGTTTCAATAGTGTTTAGGTTCGACTAATTCAATTAATATTCTTAGTGGTTTTGCCACATATGTTAATTTCATCATCAATGTATCAAAATGGGTTCTTGGAATCAAAAGAGGAGCCCTGCTAACTAGAAATAATAGGAGGTGCTCTTTATTGTGAAACTCAACAAATTATTATCGATAGAAAATGCAAATCAAGAACAAGGACTCCATTGTTTGTTGGAATTGAATCAATTCATGTCATATGATGTTCATGGGAATCGTTTTTATAATAAATATAGTCGTTAATAAAGACAAAATATAATTTCATGGTCATTGCATGAAAAATAGTCCATCTAACGATGAGCGGAGCCTAATTAGCTTAAGGTGATAAGAAAGTCTCATTTTTTAGGTATTAAATAACTGCACATTTGTAAGAAATGCAAACCAAGATGGATGATTGCTTTTACTGATGGAAGTAAGTAGATTTTGATTTTCAATAGTGTTTAGGTTTGACTGATTCAATTAATATTATAGGTGGTTTTGCCACATATGTTAATTACATCATCAATGTATCAAAATGTGTTCTTGGAATCAAAAGAGGAGCCCTGCTAACTAGAAATGATAGGAGGTGCTCTTTATTGTGAAACTCAACCAATTATTATCAATAAGAAATGCAAATCAAGAAGAAGGACTCCATTGTTTATTGGAATAGAATGAATTCATGTTATATGAGGTTCATGGTCATCGTTTTTACAATAAATATAGTCGTTAATAAAGACAAAAGATAATTTCATGGTCATTGCATGAAAAATAGTCCATCTAACGATTAGCGGAGCCTAATTAGCTTGAGGTGATAAGAAAGTCTCATTATTTAGGAATTAAATAATTGCACATACGAAATGCAAACCAAGATGGATGATTGCTTTTGCTGATGGAATTACATAACTTCACATTAGTACGAAATGCAAACCAAGATGGATGATTGCTTTTGCAAATGGAAGTAAGGAGATTTATAGTTTCAATAGTGTTTACGTTTGACTGATTCAATTAATATTCTAAGTGGTTTTGCGACATATGTTAATTTCATCATCAATGTAGCAAAATGTGTTCCTGGAATAAAAAGAGCAGCCCTACTAACTAGAAATGATAGGAGGTGCTCTTTATTGTGAAACTCAGCCAATTATTATCGGTAAGAAATGCAAATCAGGAACAAGGACTCCATTGTTTGTTGGAATTGAATGAATTCATGTCATATGATGTTCATGGGCATCGTTTTTATAATAAATATAGTCGTGAATAAAGACAAAAGATAATTTCATGGTCATTGCATGAAAAATAGTTCATCTAACGATGAGCGGAGCCTAATTAGCTTGAGGTGATAAGAAAGTCTCATTTTTTAAAAATTAAACAACTGCACATTTGTACGAAATGCAAACCAAGATGGATGATTGCTTTTCCTGATGGAAGTAAGTAGATTTAGAGTTTCAATAGTGTTTATGTTTGACTGATTCAATTAATATTCTAGGTGGTTTTGCCACATATGGTAATTTCATCATCAATGTATCAAAAGATGTTCTTGGCATGAAAAGAGGTGCCCTACTAACTAGAAATGATAGGAGGTGCTCTTTATTGTGAAACTCAACCAATTATTATCAATAAGAAATGCAAATCAAGAAGCAGGACTCCATTGTTTGTTGGAATTGAATGAATTCATGTTATATGAGGTTCATGGTCATCGTTTTTATAATAAATATTGTCGTTAATAAAGACAAAATATAATTTCATGGTCATTGCATGAAAAATAGTCCATCTAACGATTAGCGAAGCCCTATTAGCTTGAGGTGATAAGAAAGTCTCATTATTTCGGAATTAAATAACAGCACATTAGCACGAAATGCAAACCAAGATGGATGATTGCTTTTACTGATGGAAGTAAGTAGATTTAGAGTTTCAATAGTGTTTAGGTTTGACTGATTCAATTAATATTCTAGGTGGTTTTGCCACATATGGTAATTTCATCATCAATGTATCAAAAGATGTTCTTGGCATGAAAAGAGGTGCCCTACTAACTAGAAATGATAGGAGGTGCTCTTTATTGTGAAACTCAACCAATTATTATCAATAAGAAATGCAAATCAAGAAGCAGGACTCCATTGTTTGTTGGAATTGAATGAATTCATGTTATATGAGGTTCATGGTCATTGTTTTTATAATAAATTTAGTCGTTAATAAAGACAAAAGATAATTTTGTGGTCATTTCATGAAAAATAGTCCTTCCAATGATGACCGGAGCCTAATTAGCTTGATGTGATAAGAAAGTCTCATTATTTAGGAATTAAACAACTTCACATTTGTGCGAAATGCAAACCAAGGTGAATGATTTCTTTTGCTGATGGAAGTAAGCAGATTTAGAGTATCAATAGTGTTTAGGTTTGACTGATTCAATTAATATTCTAGGTGGTTTTGCCACATATGTTAATTTCATCATCAATGTATCAAAATGTGTTCTTGGAATCAACAGAGGTGCCCTCCTAACTAGAAATGATAGGAGGTGGTCTTTATTGTGAAACTCAACCAATTATTATCAATAAGAAATGAAATCAAGAAGAAGGACTCCATTGTTTGTTGGAATTAAATGAATTCATGTTATATGAGGTTCATGGTCATCGTTTTTATAATAAATATAGTTATTAATAAAGACAAAAGATAATTTCATGGTCATTGCATGAAAAATAGTCCATCTAACGATTAGCGGAGCCTAATTAGCTTGAGGTGATAAGAAAGTCTCATTATTTTGGAATTAAATAACTGCACATTTGTACGAAATGCAAACCAAGATGGGTGATTGCTTTTGTTGATGGAAGTAAGTAGATTTAGAGTTTCAATAGTGTTTATGTTTGACTGATTCAATTAATATTCTAGGTGGTTTTGCCACATATGGTAATTTCATCATCAATGTATCAAAAGATGTTCTTGGCATGAAAAGAGGTGCCCTACTAACTAGAAATGATAGGAGGTGCTCTTTATTGTGAAACTCAACCAATTATTATCAATAAGAAATGCAAATCAAGAAGCAGGACTCCATTGTTTGTTGGAATTGAATGAATTCATGTTATATGAGGTTCATGGTCATCGTTTTTATAATAAATATTGTCGTTAATAAAGACAAAATATAATTTCATGGTCATTGCATGAAAAATAGTCCATCTAACGATTAGCGAAGCCCTATTAGCTTGAGGTGATAAGAAAGTCTCATTATTTCGGAATTAAATAACAGCACATTAGCACGAAATGCAAACCAAGATGGATGATTGCTTTTACTGATGGAAGTAAGTAGATTTAGAGTTTCAATAGTGTTTAGGTTTGACTGATTCAATTAATATTCTAGGTGGTTTTGCCACATATGGTAATTTCATCATCAATGTATCAAAAGATGTTCTTGGCATGAAAAGAGGTGCCCTACTAACTAGAAATGATAGGAGGTGCTCTTTATTGTGTGAAACTCAACCAATTATTATCAATAAGAAATGCAAATCAAGAAGCAGGACTCCATTGTTTGTTGGAATTGAATGAATTCATGTTATATGAGGTTCATGGTCATTGTTTTTATAATAAATTTAGTCGTTAATAAAGACAAAAGATAATTTTGTGGTCATTTCATGAAAAATAGTCCATCTAATGATTAGCGGAGCCTAATTAGCTTGATGTGATAAGAAAGTCTCATTATTTAGGAATTAAATAACTGCACATTTGTACGAAATGCAAACCAAGGTGGATGATTGCTTTTGCTGATGGAAGTAAGCAGATTTAGAGTTTCAATAGTGTTTAGGTTTGACTGATTCAATTAATATTCTAGGTGGTTTTGCCACATATGTTAATTTCATCATCAATGTATCAAAATGTGTTCTTGGAATCAAAAGAGGTGCCCTGCTAACTAGAAATGATAGGAGGTGCTCTTTATTGTGAAACTCAACCAATTATTATCAATAAGAAATGCAAATCAAGAAGAAGGACTCCATTGTTTGTTGGAATTGAATGAATTCATGTTATATGAGGTTCATGGGCATCGTTTTTATAATAAATATAGTCGTTAATAAAGACAAAAGATAATTTCATGGTCATTGCATGAAAAATAGTCCATCTAACGATTAGCGGAGCCTAATTAGCTTGAGGTGATAAGAAAGTCTCATTATTTTGGAATTAAATAACTGCACATTTGTACGAAATGCAAACCAAGATGGGTGATTGCTTTTGTTGATGGAAGTAAGTAGATTTAGAGTTTCAATAGTGTTTAGGTTTGACTGATTCAATTAATATTCTAGGTGGTTTTGCTACATATGTTAATTTCATCATCAATGTATATCAAAATGTGTTCTTGGAATCAAAAGAGGAGCCCTGCTAACTAGAAATGATAGGAGGTGCTCTTTATTGTGAAACTCAACCAATTATTATCAATAAGAAATTCAAATCAAGAAGAAGGACTCCATTGTTTGTTGGAATTGAATGAATTCATGTTATATGATGTTCATGGGCATCGTTTTTATAATAAATATAGTCGTTAATAAAGACAAAAGATAATTTCATGGTCATTACATGAAAAATAGTCCATCTAACGATTAGCGGAGCCTAATTAGCTTGAGGTGATAAGAAAGTCTCATTATTTTGGAATTAAATAACTGCACATTTGTACGAAATGCAAACCAAGATGGGTGATTGCTTTTGTTGATGGAAGTAAGTAGATTTAGAGTTTCAATAGTGTTTAGGTTTGACTGATTCAATTAATATTCTAGGTGGTTTTGCCACATATGTTAATTTAATCATCAATGTATCAAAATGTGTTCTTGGAATCAAAAGAGGTGCCCTGCTAACTAGAAATGATAGGAGGTGCTCTTTATTGTGAAACTCAACCAATTATTATCAATGAGAAATGCAAATCAAGAAGAAGGACTCCATTGTTTGTTGGAATTGAATGAATTCATGTTATATGAGGTTCATGGGCATCGTTTTTATAATAAATATAGTCGTTAATAAAGACAAAAGATAATTTCATGGTCATTGCATGAAAAATAGTCCATCTAACGATTAGCGGAGCCTAATTAGCTTGAGGTGATAAGAAAGTCTCATTATTTAGGAATTAAATAACTGCACATTTGTACGAAATGCAAACCAAGATGGATGATTGCTTTTTTGCTGATGGAAGTAAGTAGATTTAGAGTTTCAATAGTGTTTAGGTTTGACTGATTCAATTAATATTCTAGGTGGTTTTGCCACATATGTTAATTTCATCATCAATGTATCAAAATGTGTTCTTGGAATCAAAAGAGGTGCCCTGCTAACTAGAAATGATAGGAGGTGCTCTTTATTGTGAAACTCAACCAATTATTATCGATAAGAAATGCAAATCAAGAAGAAGGACTCCATTGTTTGTTGGAATTGAATGAATTCATGTTATATGAGGTTCATGGGCATCGTTTTTATAATAAATATAGTTGTTAATAAAGACAAAAGATAATTTCATGGTCATTGCATGAAAAAATAGTCCATCTAACGATTAGCGAAGCCTAATTAGCTTGAGGTGATAAGAAAGTCTCATTTTTTAGGAATTAAATAATTGCACATTTGTACGAAATGCAAACCAAGATGGATGATTGCTTTTGCTGATGGAAGTAAGTAGATTTAGAGTTTCAATAGTGTTTAGGTTTGACTGATTCAATTAATATTCTAGGTGGTTTTGCCACATATGTTAATTTAATCATCAATGTATCAAAATGTGTTCTTGGAATCAAAAGAGGTGCCCTGCTAACTAGAAATGATAGGAGGTGCTCTTTATTGTGAAACTCAACCAATTATTATCAATAAGAAATGCAAATCAAGAAGAAGGACTCCATTGTTGTTTGTTGGAATTGAATGAATTCATGTTATATGAGGTTCATGGGCATCGTTTTTATATAATAAATATAGTCGTTAATAAAGACAAAAGATAATTTCATGGTCATTGCATAAAAAATAGTGCATCTAACAATGAGCGGAGCCTAATTAGCTTGAGGTGATAAGAAAGTCTCATTTTTTTGGAATTAAATTGCTGCACATTTGTACGAAATGCAAACCAAGATGGATGATTGCTTTTGCTGATGGAAGTAAGTAGATTTAGAGTTTCAATAGTGTTTAGGTTTGACTGATTCAATTAATATTCTAGGTGGTTTTGCCACATATGTTAATTTCATCATCAATGTATCAAAATGTGTTCTTGGAATCAAAAGAGGAGCCCTGCTAACTAGAAATGATAGGAGGTGCTCTTTATTGTGAAACTCAACCAATTATTATCGATAAAGAAATGCAAATCAAGAAGAAGGACTCCATTGTTTGTTGGAATTGAATGAATTCATGTAATATGATGTTCATGGGCATCGTTTTTATAATAAATATAGTCGTTAATAAAGACAAAAGATAATTTCATGGTCATTACATGAAAAATAGTCCATCTAACGATTAGCGGAGCCTAATTAGCTTGAGGTGATAAGAAAGTCTCATTTTTTAGGAATTAAATAATTGCACATTTGTACGAAATGCAAACCAAGATGGATGATTGCTTTTGCTGATGGAAGTAAGTAGATTTAGAGTTTCAATAGTGTTTAGGTTTGACTGATTCAATTAATATTCTAGGTGGTTTTGCCACATATGTTAATTTCATCATCAATGTATCAAAAATGTGTTCTTGGAATCAAAAGAGGAGCCCTGCTAACTAGAAATGATAGGAGGTGCTCTTTATTGTGAAACTCAACCAATTATTATCGATAAGAAATGCAAATCAAGAAGAAGGACTCCATTGTTTGTTGGAATTGAATGAATTCATGTCATATGATGTTCATGGGCATCGTTTTTTTATAATAAATATAGTCGTTAATAAAGACAAAAGATAATTTCATGGTCATTACATGAAAAATAGTCCATCTAACGATTAGCGGAGCCTAATTAGCTTGAGGTGATAAGAAAGTCTCATTTTTTAGGAATTAAATAACTGCACATTTGTACGAAATGCAAACCAAGATGGATGATTGCTTTTGCTGATGGAAGTAAGTAGATTTAGAGTTTCAATAGTGTTTAGGTTTGACTGATTCAATTAATATTCTAGGTGGTTTTGCCACATATGTTAATTTCATCATCAATGTATCAAAATGTGTTCTTGGAATGAAAAGAGGTGCCCTGCTAACTAGAAATGATAGGAGGTGCTCTTTATTGTGAAACTCAACCAATTATTATCGATAAGAAATGCAAATCAAGAAGAAGGACTCCATTGTTTGTTGGAATTGAATGAATTCATGTTATATGAGGTTCATGGGCATCGTTTTTATAATAAATATAGTCGTTAATAAAGACAAAAGATAATTTCATGGTCATTGCATGAAAAATAGTCCATCTAACGATTAGCGAAGCCTAATTAGCTTGAGGTGATAAGAAAGTCTCATTATTTAGGAATTAAATAATTGCACATTTGTACGAAATGCAAACCAAGATGGATGATTGCTTTTGCTGATGGAAGTAAGTAGATTTAGAGTTTCAATAGTGTTTAGGTTTGACTGATTCAATTAATATTCTAGGTGGTTTTGCTACATATGTTAATTTCATCATCAATGTATCAAAATGTGTTCTTGGAATGAAAAGAGGTGCCCTGCTAACTAGAAATGATAGGAGGTGCTCTTTATTGTGAAACTCAACCAATTATTATCGATAAGAAATGCAAATCAAGAACAAGGACCCCATTGTTTGTTGGAATTGAATGAATTCATGTTATATGAGGTTCATGGGCATCGTTTTTATAATAAATATAGTCGTTAATAAAGACAAAAGATAATTTCATGGTCATTACATGAAAAATAGTCCATCTAACAATTAGCGGAGCCTAATTAGCTTGAGGTGATAAGAAAGTCTCATTTTTTAGGAATTAAATAACTGCACATTTGTACGAAATGCAAACCAAGATGGATGATTGCTTTTGCTGATGGAAGTAAGTAGATTTAGAGTTTCAATAGTGTTTAGGTTTGACTGATTCAATTAATATTCTAGGTGGTTTTGCCACATATGTTAATTTCATCATCAATGTATCAAAATGTGTTCTTGGAATCAAAAGAGGTGCCCTGCTAACTAGAAATGATAGGAGGTGCTCTTTATTGTGAAACTCAACCAATTATTATCGATAAGAAATGCAAATCAAGAAGAAGGACTCCATTGTTTGTTGGAATTGAATGAATTCATGTTATATGATGTTCATGGGCATCGTTTTTATAATAAATATAGTCGTTAATAAAGACAAAAGATAATTTCATGGTCATTGCATGAAAAATAGTCCATCTAATGATTAGCAAAGCCTAATTAGCTTGAGGTGATAAGAAAGTCTCATTATTTAGGAATTAAATAACTGCACATTAGTACGAAATGCAAACCAAGATGGATGATTGCTTTTGCTGATGGAAGTAAGTAGATTTAGAGTTTCAATAGTGTTTAGGTTTGACTGATTCAATTAATATTCTAGGTGGTTTTGCTACATATGTTAATTTCATCATCAATGTATCAAAATGTGTTCTTGGAATCAAAAGAGGAGCCCTGCTAACTAGAAATGATAGGAGGTGCTCTTTATTGTGAAACTCAACCAATTATTATCAATAAGAAATGCAAATCAAGAAGAAGGACTCCATTGTTTGTTGGAATTGAATGAATTCATGTTATATGATGTTCATGGGCATCATTTTTATAATAAATATAGTCGTTAATAAAGACAAAAGATAATTTCATGGTCATTACATGAAAAATAGTCCATCTAATGATTAGCGGAGCCTAATTAGCTTGAGGTGATAAGAAAGTCTCATTATTTAGGAATTAAATAACTGCACATTTGTACGAAATGCAAACCAAGATGGATGATTGCTTTTGCTGATGGAAGTAAGTAGATTTAGAGTTTCAATAGTGTTTAGGTTTGACTGATTCAATTAATATTCTAGGTGGTTTTGCCACATATGTTAATTTCATCATCAATGTATCAAAATGTGTTCTTGGAATCAAAAGAGGAGCCCTGCTAACTAGAAATGATAGGAGGTGCTCTTTATTGTGAAACTCAACAAATTATTATCGATAAGAAATGCAAATCAAGAAGAAGGACTCCATTGTTTGTTGGAATTGAATGAATTCATGTCATATGATGTTCATGGGCATCGTTTTTATAATAAATATAGTCGTTAATAAAGACAAAAGATAATTTCATGGTCATTGCATGAAAAAATAGTCCATCTAACGATGAGCGGAGCCTAATTAGCTTGAGGTGATAAGAAAGTCTCATTTTTTAGGAATTAAATAACTGCACATTTGTACGAAATGCAAACCAAGATGGATGATTGCTTTTGCTGATGGAAGTAAGTAGATTTAGAGTTTCAATAGTGTTTAGGTTTGACTGATTCAATTAATATTCTAGGTGGTTTTGCCACATATGTTAATTTCATCTTCAATGTATCAAAATGTGTTCTTGGAATCAAAAGAGGTGCCCTGCTAACTAGAAATGATAGGAGGTGCTCTTTATTGTGAAACTCAACCAATTATTATCGATAAGAAATGCAAATCAAGAAGAAGGACTCCATTGTTTGTTGGAATTGAATGAATTCATGTTATATGAGGTTCATGGGCATCGTTTTTATAATAAATATAGTCGTTAATAAAGACAAAAGATAATTTCATGGTCATTGCATGAAAAATAGTCCATCTAACGATTAGCGAAGTCTAATTAGCTTGAGGTGATAAGAAAGTTTCATTATTTAGGAATTAAATAATTGCACATTTGTACGAAATGCAAACCAAGATGGATGATTGCTTTTGTTGATGGAAGTAAGTAGATTTATAGTTTCAATAGTGTTTAGGTTTGACTGATTCAATTAATATTCTAGGTGGTTTTGCCACATAAGTTAATTTCATCTTCAATGTATCAAAATGTGTTCTTGGCATGAAAAGAGGTGCCCTGCTAACTAGAAATGATAGGAGGTGCTCTTTATTGTGAAACTCAACCAATTATTACCGATAAGAAATGAAAATCAAGAACAAGGACTCCATTGTTTGTTGGAATAGAATAAATTCTTGTTATATGAGGTTCATGGGCATCGTTATTATAATAAATATAGTCGTTAATAAAGACAAAAGATAATTTCGTGGTCATTGCATGAAAAATAGTCCATCTAATGATTAGCAAAGCCTAATTAGCTTGAGGTGATAAGAAAGTCTCATTATTTTGGAATTAAATAACAGCACATTAGTACGAAATGCAAACTAAGATGGATGATTGCTTTTGCTGATGGATGTAAGTAGATTTAGAGTTTCAATAGTGTTTAGGTTTGACTAATTCAATTAATATTCTAGGTGGTTTTGCTACATATGTTAATTTCATCATCAATGCATCAAAATGTGTTCTTGGAATCAAAAGAGGAGCCCTGCTAGGTAGGAATGATAGGAGGTGCTCTTTATTGTGAAACTCAACCAATTACTATCAATAACAAATTCAAATCAAGAAGAAGGACTCCATTTTTTGTTGGAATTGAATGAATTCATTTTATATGAGGTTCATGGTCAACGTTTTTATAATAAATATAGTCGTTAATAAGGACAAAAGATAATTTCATGGTCATTGCATGAAAAATAGTCCATCTAACGATGAGCGGAGCCTAATTAGCTTGAGGTGATAAGAAAGTCTCATTATTTAGGAATTACATAACTTCACATTAGTACGAAATGCAAACCAAGATGGTTGATTGCTTTTGCTGATGGAGGTAAGTAGATTTAGAGTTTCAATAGTGTTTAGGTTTGACTGATTCAATTAATATTCTAGGTGGTTTTGCCACATATGTTAATTTCATCATCAATGTATCAAAATGTGTTCTTGGAATCAACAGAGGAGCCCTGCTAACTAGTAATGACAGGGGGTGCTCTTTATTGTGAAACTCAACCAATTATTATCAATAAGAAATGCAAATCAAGAAGATGGACTCCATAGTTTGTTGGAATTGAATGCATTCATGTTATATGAGGTTCATGGGCATCGTTTTTATAATAAATATAGTCGTTAATAAAGACAAGATAATTTTGTGATCATTTCATGAAAAATAGCCCTTGTAACGATGAGCGGAGCCTAATTTGCTTGATGTGATAAGAAAGTCTCATTATCTAGGAATTAAACAACTTCACATTTGTACGAAATGCAAACCAAGATGAATGATTGCTTTTGCTGATGGAAGTAAGTAGATTTAGAGTTTCAATAGTGTTTAGGTTTGACTGATTCAATTAATATTCTAGGTGGTTTTGCCACATATGTTAATTTCATCATCAATGTATCAAAATGTGTTCTTGGAATCAAAAGAGGAGCCCTGCTAACTGGAAATGATAGGAGGTGCTCTTTATTGTGAAAATCAACCAATTATTATCGATAAGAAATGCAAATCAAGAACAAGGACTCCATTGTTTGTTGGAATTGAATGCATTCTTGTCATATGATGTTCATGGGCCTCGTTTTTATAATAAATATAGTCGTTAATAAAGACAAAAAATAATTTCATGGTCATTGCATGAAAAATAGTCCATCTAACGATTAGCGGAGCCTAATTAGCTTGAGGTGATAAGAAAGTCTCATTATTTAGGAATTAAATAACGGCACATTTGTACGAAATGCAAACCAAGATGGGTGATTGCTTTTGTTGATGGAAGTAAGTAGATTTAGAGTTTCAATAGTGTTTAGGTTTGATTGATTCAATTAATATTTTAGGTCGTTTTGCGACATATGTTAATTTCATCATCAATGTATCAAAATGTGTTCTTGGAATCAAAAGAGGAGCGCTGCTAACTAGAAATGATAGGAGGTGCTCTGTAATGTGAAACTCAACCAATTATTATCAATAAGAAATTCAAATCAAGAAGAAGGACTCCATTGTTTGTTGGAATTGAATGAATTCATGTTATATGATGTTCATGGGCATCGTTGTTATAATAAATATAGTCGTTAATAAAGACAAAAGATAATTTCATGGTCATTACATGAAAAATAGTCCATCTAACAATTAGTGAAGCCTAGTTAGCTTGAGGTAATAAGAAATTCTCATTTTATAGGTATTAAATAACTGCACATTTGTCCGAAATGCAAACCAAGATGGATGATTGCTTTTGCTGATGGAAGTAAGTAGATTTATAGTTTCAATAGTGTTTAGGTTTGACTGATTCAACTAATATACTAGGTGGTTTTGCCACATATGTTAATTTCATCATCAATCTATCAAAATGTGTTCTTGGCATGAAAAGAGGTGCCCTGCTAACTAGAAATGATAGGAGGTGCTATTTATTGTGAAATTCAACCAATTATTATCAATAAGAAATGCAAATCAAGAAAGACTCCATTGTTTGTTGGAATTGAATGAATTCATGTTATATAAGGTTCATGGGCATCGTTTTTATAATAAATATAGTCGATAATAAAGACAAAAGATAATTTCATGGTCATTGCATGAAAAATAGTCCATCTAACGATTAGCGCAGCCTAATTAGCTTGAGGTGATAAGAAAGTCTCATTATTTAGGAATTACATAACATCACATTAGTACGAAATGCAAACCAAGATGGATGATTGCCTTTGCTGATGGAAGTAAGGAGATTTATAGTTTCAATAGTGTTTAGGTTTGACTGATTCAATTAATATTCTAGGTGGTTTTGCCACATATGTTAATTTCATCTTCAATGTATCAAAATGTGTTCTTGGCATGAAAAGAGGTGCCCTGCTAACTAGAAATGATAGGAGGTGCTCTTTATTGTGAAACTCAACCAATTATTATCGATAAGAAATGCAAATCAAGAACAAGGACTCCATTGTTTGTTGGAATAGAATGAATTCTTGTTATATGAGGTTCATGGGCATCATTATTATAATAAATATAGTCGTTAATAAAGAAAAAAGATAATTTCATGGTCATTGCATGAAAAATAATCGATCTAACGATTAGCGGAGCCTAATTAACTTGAGGTGATAAGAAAGTGTCATTTTTTAGGAATTAAATAACTGCACATTTGTACGAAATGCAAACCAAGATGGATGACTGCTTTTGCTGATGGAAGTAAGTAGTTTTAGAGTTTCAATAGTGTTTAGGTTTGACTGATTCAATTAATATTCTAGGTGGTTTTGCCACTTATGCTAATTTCATCATCAATGTATCAAAATGTGTTCTTGGAATCAACAGAGGAGCGCTGCTAACGAGAAATGATAGGAGGTGCTCTTTATTGTGAAACTCAACCAATTATTATCAATAAGAAATGTAAATCAATAAGAAGGACTCCATAGTTTGTTGGAATTGAATGAATTCATGGGATATGTGGTTCATGGGCATTGTTTTTATAATAAATATAGTCGTTAATAAAGATAAAAGATAATTTTGTGGTCATTTCATGAAAAATAGTCCTTGCAACGATGACCGGAGCCTAATTAGCTTGATGTGATAAGAAAGTCTCATTATTTAGGAATTAAACAACTTCACATTTGTACGAATTGCAAACCAAGATGAATGATTTCTTTTGCTGATGGAAGTAAGTAGATGTAGAGTATCAATAGTGTTTAGGTTTGACTGATTCAATTAATATTCTAGGTGGTTTTGCCAAATATGTTAATTTCATCATCAATGTATCAAAATGTGTTCTTGGCATGAGAAGAGGTGCCCTAC
>JBAPLH010002380.1:0-13697 GCA_037897445.1 Ceriops zippeliana
ATGGCTATATTTATTATGAAAACAATGCCCATAAATTGCATATAACATGAATTCATTCAAATCCAACAAACAATGGAGTCTGCCATGTTGATTTGCTTTTCTAATTGATAATAATTTGTTGAGTTCCAAAATAAAGAGTACCTCCCATCATTTCTAGTTAGCAGGGCTCCTCTTTTGTTTGCAAGCCCACATTTGGATATATTGATGATGAAATTAACATATGTGGCTTAACAACCTAGTATATTAATTAAATCACACAAATCTAAACATCATTGAAACTCTAAATCTACTTACTTCCATTAGCAAAAGTAATCATTCATCTTGCATTGCATTTCTTGCTAATGTGAATTTGTTTAAATTCTTAATAATGAGACTTTCATAGCACCTCAAGCTAATTAGCATTCTCTTATTGTTACAAGGTGTATTTTTGATGCAAAGACAATGAAATTATCCTTTCTGTCATTATTAATGGCCATATTTATTATGAAAACAAGGCCCATAAATCGTATATAACATGAATTCATTCAAATCCAACAAACAATGGAGTCCGCCATGTTGATTTGCTTTTCTTGTTGACAAAAATTGGTTGAGTTCCAAAATAAAGTGTACCTCCCATCATTTCTAGTTAGTAGGGCTGCTCTTTTGTTTGCAAGCCCACATTTGCATATATTGATGATGAAATTAACTTATGTGGCTTAACAACCTAGTATATTAATTAAATCAAACAAATCTAAACATCATTGAAACACTAAATCTACTTACTTCCATTAGCAAAAGTAATCATTCATCTTGCATTGCATTTCTTGCTAATGTGAATTTGTTTAAATCCTTAATAATGAGTGTTTCATAGCACCTCAAGCTAATTAGCATCCTCTTATTGTTACAAGGAGTATTTTTGATGCAATGACCATGAAATTATCTTTTTTGTCTTTATTAATTGCTATATTTATTACGAAAACAATGCCCATAAATCGTATATAAAATGATTTCATTCAAATCCAACAAACAGTGGGGTCCCCCATCTTCATTTGGTTTTCTTATTGATAATTATTGGTTGAGTTCCAAAAGAAAGAGCACCTCCCATCATTTCTAGTTAGCAGGGCTCCTCTTTTGGTTGCAAGGCCACATTTGAATATATTGATGATGAAATTAACATATGTGGCTTAACAACCTAGTATATTAATCAAATCAAACAAATCTAAACATCATTGAAACTCTCAATCTACTTACATCCATTAGCAAAAGTAATCATTGATCTTGCTTTGCATTTCTTGCTAATGTGAATTTGTTTAAATCCTTAATAATGAGACTTTCATAGCACCTCAAGCTAATTAGCATCCTCTTATTGTTACAAGGAGTATTTTTTATGCAATGACCATGAAATTATCTTTTATGTCTTTATTGATGGCTATATTTATTATGAAAACAATGTCCATAAACTGTATATAGCATGAATTTATTCAAATCCAACAAAATATGCAGTCCACCATCTTGATTTGCATTTCTTATAGATAATAATTTGTTTACTTCAAAAATAAAGAGTACCTCCCAACATTTCTAGTTAGCAGGGCTCCACTTTTGTATGCAAGCCCACATTTGGATATATTGATGATGAAATTAACATATGTGGCTTAACAACCTAGTATATTAATTAAATCAAACAAATATAAACATCATTGAAACTCTCAATCTACTTACATCCATTAGCAAAAGTAATCATTGATCTTGCTTTGCATTTCTTGCTAATGTGAATTTGTTTAAATCCTTAATAATGAGACTTTCATAGCACCTCAAGCTAATTAGCATCCTCTTATTGTTACAAGGAGTATTTTTGATGCAATGACCATGAAATTATCTTTTCTGTCTTTATTCATGGCTAAATTTATTATGAAAACAATGCCCATAAACTGCATATAACATGAATTCATTCAAATCCAACAAAATATGCAGTCCACCATCTTAATTTGCATTTCTTATAGATAATAATTTGTTTAGTTCCAAAATAAAGATTACCTCCCATCATTTCTAGTTAGCAGGGCTCCACTTTTGTATGCAAGCCCACATTTGGATATATTAATGATGAAATTAACATATGTGGCTTAACAACCTAGTATATTAATTAAATCAAACAAATATAAACATCATTGAAACTCTAAATCTACTTACTTCCATCAGCAAAAGTAATCATTCATCTTGCTTTGCATTTCTTGCTAATGTGAATTTGTTTAAATCCTTAATAATGAGAGTTTCATAGCACCTCAAGCTAATTAGCATCCTCTTATTGTTACAAGGAGTATTTTTGATGCAATGACCATGAAATTATCTTTTATGTCTTTATTGATGGCTATATTTATTATGAAAACAATGCCCATAAACTGCATATAACATGAATTCATTCAAACCCAACAAAATATGTAGTCCACCATCTTGATTTGCATTTCTTATAGATAAGAATTTGTTTAGTTCCAAAATAAAGACTACTACGCATCATTTCTAGTTAGCAGGTCTCCTCTTTTGGTTGCAATCCCACATTTGGAGATATTGATGACGAAATTAACATATGTGGGTTAACAACCTAGTATATTAGTTAAATCAAACAAATCTAAACATCATTAAAACTATAAATCTACTTACTTCCATCAGCAAAAGTAATCATTCATCTCGCTTTGCATTTCTTGCTAATGTGAATTTGTTTAAATCCTTAATAATGAGACTTTCATAGCACCTCAAGATAATTAGCATCCTCATATTGTTAAGTGGCGTATTTTTGATGAAATGACCATGAAATTATCTTTTCTGTTTTTATAGATGGCTATATTTATTATGAAAACAATGCCCATAAATCATATATAACAAGATTTCATTCAAATCCAACAAATAATGGGGTCCACCATTTTCATTTGGTTTTCTTATTGATAATAATTGGTTGAGTTCTAAAATAAAGAGTACCTCCCATCATTTCTAGTTACCAGGGCTCCTATTTTTGTGGCAGGCCCACCTTTGAATGTATTGATGATGAAATTAACATATATGGATTAACAACCTAGTATATTACTTAAATCAAAAAATCCAAACATCATTGAAACTCTAAATCTACTTAATTCCATTAGCAAAAGTAATCACTCATCTTGCTTTGTATTTCTTGCTAATGTGAATTTGTTTAAATCCTTAGTAATGAGAGTTTCATAGCACCTCAAGCTAATTAGCATCCTCTTATTGTTACAAGGTGTATTTTTTATGCAAAGACAATGAAATTATCCTTTTTGTCATTATTAATGGCCATATTTATTATGAAAACAAGGCCCATAAATCGTATATAACATGAATTCATTCAAATCCAACAAACAATGGAGTCCGCCATGTTGATTTGCTTTTCTTGTTGACAAAAATTGGTTGAGTTCCAAAATAAAGTGTACCTCCCATCATTTCTAGTTAGTAGGGCTGCTCTTTTGTTTGCAAGCCCACATTTGCATATATTGATGATGAAATTAACTTATGTGGCTTAACAACCTAGTATATTAATTAAATCAAACAAATCTAAACATCATTGAAACACTAAATCTACTTACTTCCATTAGCAAAAGTAATCATTCATCTTGCTTTGCATTTCATGCTAATGTGAATTTGTTTAAATCCTTAATAATGAGTGTTTCATAGCACCTCAAGCTAATTAGCATCCTCTTATTGTTACATTTTTTGTCTTTATTAATGGCTATATTTATTACCAAAACAATGCCCATAAATCGTATATAAGATGATTACATTCAAATCCAACAAACAATGGGATCCACCATCTTGATTTGCTTTTCTTATTGATAATAATTGGTTGAGTTCCAAAAGAAAGAGTACCTCAATTCATTTCTAGTTAGCAGGGCTCCTCTTTTGGTTGCAAACCCACATTTGAATATATTGATAATGAAATTAACATATGTGGCTTAACAACCTAGTATATTAATTAAATCAAACAAATCTAAACATCATTAAAACTATAAATCTACTTACTTCCATCAGCAAAAGTAATCATTCATCTTGCTTTGCATTTCTTGCTAATGTGAATTTGTTTAAATCCTTAATAATGAGACTTTCATAGCACCTCAAGCTAATTAGCATCCTCATATTGTTACATGGGGTATTTTTGATGAAACGACCATGAAATTATCTTTTCTGTTTTTATTGATGGCTATATTTATTATGAAAACAATGCCCATAAATCGTATATAACAAGATCTCATTCAAATCCAACAAAAAATGGGGTCCACCATCTTGATTTGCTTTTCTTATTGATAATAATTGGTTGAGTTCCAAAAGAAAGAGTACCTCCCATCATTTCTAGTTAGCAGGGCTCCTCTTTTGCTTGCAAACCCACATTTGAATATATTGATGATGAAATTAACATATGTGGCTTAACAACCTAGTATATTAATTAAATCAAACAAATCTAAACATGATTGAAACACTAAATCCACTTACTTCTATCAGCAACAGTAATCATTCATCTTGCTTTCCATTTCTTGCTAATGTGAATTTGTTTAAATCCTTAATAATGAGATTTTCATAGCACCTCAATCTAATTACATTCTCTATTTGGTTTTCTTATTGATAATAATTGGTTGAGTTCCAAAATAAAGAGTACCTCCCATCATTTCTAGTTACCAGGGCTCCTATTTTGGTTGCAAGCCCACATTTGAATGTCTTGATGATGAAATTAACATATATGGCTTAACTACCTAGAATATTAATTAAATCAAACAAATCCAAACATCATTGAAACTCTAAATCTACTTACTTCCTTTAGCAAAAGTAATCATTCATCTTGCTTTGCATTTCTTGATAATGTGAATTTGTTTAAATCCTTAATAATGAGATTTTCATAGCACCTCAAGCTAATTACATTCTCTAATTGTTACAAGGAGTATTTTTGATGCATTGACCATGAAATTATCTTTTCTGTTTTTATTGATGGCTATATTTATTATGAAAACAATGCCCATAAATCGTATATAACAAGATTTCATTCAAATCCAACAAACAATAGGGTCCACCATCTTCATTTGGTTTTCTTATTGATAATAATTGGTTGAGTTCCAAAATAAAGAGTACCTCCCATCATTTCTAGTTACCATGGCTCCTATTTTGGTTGCAGGCCCATATTTGAATGTATTGATGATGAAATTAACATATATGGCTTAACAACCTAGTATTTTACTTAAATCAAACAAATCCAAACATCCTTGAAATTCTAAATCTACTTACTTCCATTAGCAAAAGTAATCATTCATCTTGCTTTGCATTTCGTGCAAATATGAATTTGTTTAAATGCGTAATAATGAGAGTTTCATAGCACCTCAAGCTAATTAGCATCCTCTTATTATTACAAGGAGTATTTTTGATGCAATGACCATGAAATTATCCTTTCTGTCTTTATTAATTGCTATTTTTATTACGAAAACAATGCCCATAAATTGTATATAACATCATTTCATTCAAATCCAACAAGCAATGGGGTCCCCCATTTCATTTGGTTTTCTTATTGATAATAATTGGTTGAGTTCCAAAGGAAAGAGTACCTCCCATCATTTCTAGTTAGCCGGGCTCCTCTTTTGGTTGCAAGGCCACATTTGAATATATTGATGATGAAATTAACATATGTGGCTTAACAACCTAGTATATTAATCAAATCAAACAAATCTAAACATCATTGAAACTGTCAATCTACTTACTTCCATTAGCAAAAGTAATCATTCCTCTTGCTTTGCATTTCTTGCTTATGTGAATTTGTTTGAATCCTTCATAATGAGACTTTCATAGCACCTCAAGTTAATTAGCATCCTCTTATTGTTACAAGGAGTATTTTTGATGCAATGATCATGGAATTATCTGTTCTGTCTTTATTGATGGCTATATTTATTATGAAAATAATGCCTATAAACTGCATATAACATGAATTCATTCAAATCCAACAAAATATGCAGTCCACCATCTTTATTTGCATTTCTTATAGATAATAATTTGTTTAGTTCCAAAATAAAGAATCCCACCCATCATTTCTAGTTAGCAGGGCTACCTTTTTGGTTGCAAGTCCACATTTGGAGATATTGATGATGAAATTAACATATGTGGGTTAACAACCTAGTATATTAATTAAATCAAACAAATCTAAACATCATTAAAACTATAAATCTACTTACTTCCATCAGCAAAAGCAATCATTCATCTTGCTTTGCATTTCTTGCTAATGTGAATTTGTTTAAATCCTTAATAATGAGACTTTCATAGCACGTCAAGCTAATTAGCATTCCCTTATTGTTACAAGGAGTATTTTTTATGCAAAGACAATGAAATTATCCTTTCTGTCTTTATCAATGGCTATATTTATTATGAAAACAATGCCCATTAATCGTATATAACATGATTTCTTTGAAATTCAACAAACAATGGGGTCCACCATCTTAATTTTCTTTTCTTATTGATAATAATTGGTTAAGTTCCAAAAGAAAGAGTACCTCCCATCATTTCTAGTTAGCAGGGCTCCTCCTTTGGTTGCAAACCCACATTTGAATATATTGATGATGAAATTAACATATGTGGCTTATAAACCTAGTATATTAATTAAATCAAACAAATCTAAACATCATTGACACTCTAAATCCACTTACTTCCATTGGCAAAAGTAATCATTCATCTTGCTTTTCATTTATTGCTAATGTGAATTTGTTTAAATCCATAATAATGAGAGTTTCATAGCACCTCAAGCTAATTAGCGTCCTCTTATTGTTACAAGGAGTATTTTTGATGCAATGACCATGAAATTATCTTTTTTGTCTTTATTAATGGCTATATTTATTACGAAAACAATGCCCATAAATCGTATATAACATGATTTCATTCAAATTCAACAAACAATGGGGTCCACCATCTTGATTTGCTTTTCTTATTGATAATAATTGGTTGAGTTCCAAAAGAAAGAGTACCTCCCATCATTTCTAGTTAGCAGGACTCCTCTTTTGGTTGCAAACCCACATTTGAATATATTGATGCTGAAATTAACATATGTGGCTTAACAACCTAGTATATTAATTAAATCATACAAATCTAAACATCATTGACACTCTAAATCCACTTACTTCCATTAGCAAAAGTAATCATTCATCTTGCTTTTCATTTCTTGCTAATGTGAATTTGTTTAAATCCTTAATAATGAGACTTTCATAGCACCTCAAGCTAATTAGCATCCTCTTATTGTTACAAGGAGTATTTTTGATGCAATGACCATGAAATTATCTTTTCTATTTTTATTGATGGCTATATTTATTACGAAAACAAAGCCCATAAATCGTATATAACAAGATTTCATTCAAATCCAACAAACAATAGGGTCCACCATCTTCATTTGGTTTTCTTATTGATAATAATTGGTTGAGTTCCAAAATAAAGAGTACCTCCCATCATTTGTAGTTGCCATAGCTCCTATTTTGGTTGCAGGCCCACATTTGAATGTATTGATGATGAAATTAACGTATATGGCTTAACAACCTAGTATGTTACTTAAATCAAACAAATCCAAATATCATTGAAACACTAAATCTAATTACTTCCATTAGCAAAAGTAATCATTCATCTTGCTTTGCATTTCTTGCTAATGTGAATTTGTTTAAATCCTTAATAATGAGAGTTTCATAGCACCTCAAGCTAATTAGCATCCTCTTATTGTTACAAGGAGTATTTTTGATGCAATGACCATGAAATTATCTTTTTTGTCTTTATTAATGGCTATATTTATTACGAAAACAATGCCCATAAATCGTATATAACATGATTACATTCAAATCCAACAAACAATGGGGTCCACCATCTTGATTTGCTTTTCTTATTGATAATAATTGGTTGAATTCCAAAAGAAAGAGTACATCCCATCATTTCTAGTTAGCAGGACTCCTCTTTTGGTTGCAAACCCACATTTGAATATATTGATGATGAAATTAACATATGTGGCTTAACAACCTAATATATTAATTAAATCAAACAAATCTAAACATCATTGACACTCTAAATCCACTTACTTCCATTAGCAAAAGTAATCATTCATCTTGCTTTTCATTTCTTGCTAATGTGAATTTGTTTAAATCCTTAATAATGAGACTTTCATAGCACCTCATGCTAATTAGCATCCTCTTATTGTTACAAGGAGTATTTTTGATGCAATGACCATGAAATTATCTTTTTTGTCTTTATTAATGGCTATATTTATTACGAAAACAATGCCCATAAATCGTATATAACATGATTACATTCAAATCCAACAAACAATTGGATCCACTATCTTCATTTGGTTTTCATATTGATAATAATTGGTTGAGTTCCAAAAGAAAGAGTACCTCCCCTCATTTCTAGTTACCAGGGCTCCTACTTTGGTTGCAGGCCCACATTTGAATGTATTGATGATGAAATTAACATATATTGCTTAACAACCTAGTATATTACTTAAATCAAACAAATCCAAACATCATTGAAACTCCAAATCTACTTACTTCCATTAGCAAAAGTAATCACTCATCTTGCTTTGTATTTCTTGCTAATGTGAATTTGTTTAAGTCCTTAATAATGAGAGTTTCATAGCACCTCAAGCTAATTAGCATCCTCTTATTATTACAAGGAGTATTTTTGATGCAATGACCATGAAAGTAACTTTTTTGTCTTTATTAAAGGCTATATTTATTACGAAAACAATGCCCATAAATCGTATATAACATGATTACATTCAAATCCAACAAACAATGGGATCCACCATCTCGATTTGCTTTTCTTATTGATAATAATTGGTTGAGTTGCAAACGAAAGACTACCTCCCATCATTTCTAGTTAGCAGGGCTCCCCTTTTGGTTGCAAGCCCACATTTGGATATATTGATGACGAAATTAACATATGTGTGTTAACAACCTAGTATATTAATTAAATCAAACAAATCTAAACATCATTAAAACTATAAATCTACTTACTTCCATCAGCAAAAGTAATCATTCATCTTGCTTTGCATTTCTTGCTAATGTGAATTTGTTTAAATCCTTAATAATGCCACTTTCATAGCACCTCAAGCTAATTAGCAGCCTCATATTGTTACATGGAGTATTTTTGATGAATCGACCATGAAATTATCTTTTCTATTTTTATTGATGGCTATATTTATTATGAAAACAATGCCCATAAATCGTATATAACCAGATCTCATTCAAATCCGACAAATAATGGGGTCCACCATCTTGATTTGCTTTTCTTATTGATAATAATTGGTTGAGTTCCAAAAGAAAGAGTACCTCCCATCATTTCTAGTTAGCAGGGCTCCTCTTTTGCTTGCAAACCCACATTTGAATATATTAATGATGAAATTAACATATGTGGCTTAACAACCTAGTATATTAATTAAATCAAACAAATCTAAACATGATTGAAACACTAAATCCACTTACTTCTATCAGCAACAGTAATCATTCATCTTGCTTTCCATTTCTTGCTAATGTGAATTTGTTTAAATCCTTGACGATGAGACTTTCATAGCACATCAAGCTAATTAGCATCCTCATATTGTTACATGGAGTATTTTTGATGAAATGACCAGGAAATTATCTTTTCTGTTTTTATTAATGGCTATATTTATTATGAAAACAATGCCTATAAATCATATATAACAAGATTTCATTCAAATCCAACAAACAATGGGGTCCACCATCTTTATTTGGTTTTCTTATTGATAATAATTGGTTGAGTTCCAAAATAAAGAGTACCTCCCGTCATTTCTAGTTACCAGGGCTCCTGTTTTGGTTGCAGTCCCACATTTGAATGTCTTGATGATGAAATTAACATATATGGCTTAACTACCTACTATATTAATTAAATCAAACAAATCCAAACATCGTTGAAACTCTAAATCTACTTACTTCCATTAGCAAAAGTAATCATTCATCTTGCTTTGCATTTCTTGATAATGTGAATTTGTTTAAATCCTTAATAATGATACTTTCACAGCACCTCAAGCTAATTACATTCTCTAATTGTTACAAGGAGTATTTTTGATGCAATGACCATGAAATTATCATTTCTGTCTTTATTAAAGGCTATATTTATTACGAAAACAATGCTCATAAATCGTATATAACATGATTACATTCAAATCCAACAAACAATGGGATCCACCATCTTGATTTGCTTTTCTTATTGATAATAATTGGTTGAGTTCCAAAAGAAAGGTTACGTACCATCATTTCTAGTTAGCAGGGCTCCTCTTTTGGTTGCAAACCCACATTTGAATATATTGATGATGAAATTAACATATGTGGCTTAACAACCTAGTATATTAATTAAATCATACAAATCTAAACATCATTGAAACTCTAAATCTACTTACTTCAATTAGCAAAAGTAATGATCCATCTTGCTTTGCATTTCTTGCTAATATGAATTTGTTTAAATCCTTAATAATGAGACTTTCATAGCACCCCAAGCTAATTAGCATTCTCTTATTGCTACAAGGTGTATTTTTGATGCAAAGACAATGAAATTATCCTTTCTGTCTTTATTAATGGCTATATTTATTATGAAGACAATGCCCATAAATCGTATATAACATGAATTCCTTCAAATCCAACAAACAATCGAGTCTGCCATGTTGATTTGCTTTTCTTATTGATAATAATTGGTTGAGTTTCAAAATCGAGAGTACCTCCCATCATTTCTAGTTAGCAGGCTCCTCTTTTGTTTGCAAGCCCACATTTGGATATATTGATGATGAAATTAACATATGTGGCTTAACAACCTAGTATATTAATTAAATCAAACAAATCTAAACATCATTGAAACACTAAATCTAATTACTTCCATTAGCAAAAGTAATCATTCATCTTGCTTTGCATTTCTTGCTAATGTGAGTTTGTTTAAATCCTTAATAATGGGAGTTTCATAGCACCTCAAGCTAATTAGCATCTTCTTATTGTTACAAGGAGTATTTTTTATGCAATGACCATGAAATTATCTTTTTTGTCTTTATTAATGGCTATATTTATTACGAAAACAATGCCCATAAATCGTATATAACATGATTTCATTCAAATTCAACAAACAATGGGATCCACCATCTTGATTTGCTTTTCTTATTGATAATAATTGGTTGAGTTCCAAAAGAAAGAGTACCTCCCATCATTTCTAGTTAGCAGGGCTCCTCCTTTGGTTGCAAACCCACATTTGAATATATTGATGATGAAATTAACATATGTGGCTTAACAACCTAGTATATTAATTAAATCAAACAAATCTAAACATCATTGAAACACTAAATCCACTTACTTCCATTAGCAAAAGTAATCATTCATCTTGCTTTTCATTTCTTGCTAACGTGAATTTGTTTAAATCCTTAATAATGAGACTTTCATAGCACCTCATGCTAATTAGCATCCTCTTATTGTTACAAGGAGTATTTTTTATGCAATGACCATGAAATTATCTTTTTTGTCTTTATTAATGGCTATATTTATTACGAAAACAATGCCCATAAATCATATATAACATGATTACATTCAAATCCAACAAACAATGGGATCCACCATCTTCATTTGGTTTTCATATTGATAATAATTGGTTGAGTTCCAAAAGAAAGAGTACCTCCAATCATTTCTAGTTACCAGGGCTCCTACTTTGGTTGCAGGCCCACATTTGAATGTATTGATGATGAAATTAACATATATTGCTTAACAACCTAGTATATTAATTAAATCAAACAAATCTAAACATGATTGAAACACTAAATCCACTTACTTCTATCAACAACAGTAATCATTCATCTTGCTTTCCATTTCTTGCTAATGTGAATTTGTTTAAATCCTTGACGATGAGACTTTCATAGCACGTCAAGTTAATTAGCATCCTCATATTGTTACATGGAGTATTTTTGATGAAATGACCAGGAAATTATCTTTTCTGTTTTTATTAATGGCTATATTTATTATGAAAACAATGCCTATAAATCATATATAACAAGATTTCATTCAAATCCAACAAACAATGGGGTCCACCATCTTTATTTGGTTTTCTTATTGATAATAATTGGTTGAGTTACAAAATAAAGAGCACCTCCCGTCATTTCTAGTTACCAGGGCTCCTGTTTTGGTTGCAGTCCCACATTTGAATGTCTTGATGATGAAATTAACATATATGGCTTAAATACCTACTATATTAATTAAATCAAACAAATCCAAACATCGTTGAAACTCTAAATCTACTTACTTCCATTAGCAAAAGTAATCATTCATCTTGCTTTGCATTTCCTGATAATGTGAATTTGTTTAAATCCTTAATAATGATACTTTCACAGCACCTCAAGCTAATTACATTCTCTAATTGTTACAAGGAGTATTTTTGATGCAATGACCATGAAATTATCCTTTCTGTCTTTATTAAAGGCTATATTTATTACGAAAACAATGCTCATAAATCGTATATAACATGATTACATTCAAATCCAACAAACAATGGGATCCACCATCTTGATTTGCTTTTCTTATTGATAATAATTGGTTGAGTTCCAAAAGAAAGAGTACCTACCATCATTTCTAGTTAGCAGGGCTCCTCTTTTGGTTGCAAACCCACATTTGAATGTCTTGATGATGAAATTAACATATATGGCTTAACTACCTAGAATATTAATTAAATCAAACAAATCAAAACATCATTGAAACTCTAAATCTACTTACTTCCTTTAGCAAAAGTAATCATTCATCTTGCTTTGCATTTCTTGCTAATGTGAATTTGTTTAAATGCTTAATAATGAGAGTTTCATAGCACCTCAAGCTAATTAGCATCCTCTTATTGTTACAAGGAGTATTTTTGATGTAATGACCATGAAATTATCTTTTTTGTCTTTATTAATGGCTATATTTATTATGAAAACAATGCCCATAAATCGTATATAACATGATTACATTCAAATCCAACAAACAATGGGATCCACCATGTTGATTCGCTTTTCTTATTGATAATAATTGGTTGAGTTCCAAAAGAAAGAGTACCTCCCATCATTTCTAGTTAGCAGGGCTCCTCTTTTGGTTGAAAACCCACATTTGAATATATTGATGATAAAATTAACATATGTGGCTTAACAACCTAGTATGTTAATTAAATCAAACAAATCTAAACATCATTGAAACTCTAAATCCACTTACTTCTATCAGCAAAAGTAATCATTCATCTTGCTTTGCATTTCTTGCTAATGTGAATTTGTTTAAATCCTTAATGATGAGACTTTCATAGCACGTCAAGCTAATTAGCATCCTCATATTGTTACATGGAGTATTTTTGATGAAATGACCAGGAAATTATCTTTTCTGTTTTTATTAATGGCTATATTTATTATGAAAACAATGCCCATAAATCGTATATAACAACATTTTATTCAAATCCAACAAACAATGAAGTCCAAAAATTTGTTTAAATCCTTAATAATGAGAACTTTCACATAGCACCTCAAGCGTAATTATGTACCTCATATTGGTACATAGAGTGAAGTATTTTTTTACAGAAATGACCATGAAATTATCCTTTTTCTATTTTGTCTCTAATGGCCATAATTAAATAATATGAAAAAGCAATTGATCCCATAAATCGATATATAACAAGAATTTCATTCAAATCCAATTTGCATTTCTTGCTAATGT
>JBAPLH010002381.1:0-22725 GCA_037897445.1 Ceriops zippeliana
GTTCAACCACCCAAAGGAGTCATTCATCTTAATTTGCTTTTCCTACTAATGTGAAGTGGCATATTTCCTAAATAATGAGTCTTTCTTTTCAGTTATTGCTAACAGGCTCCTTTTGTTGTTACAAGCACTATTTTTATTGCAATAACCATGAAATTATCTTTTTTACTCCATATTAACAACTCTATTCATCAAGAAGAAAATGTCCATGTCTATACAATTCATTCAACACAATCAAATCAATGGGGTTCATGATCTACATTGGGGTTTCCTATTGATGTTAATTGGTTGAATTCCAAAATAAACAATTCCTCAAAACATTTCTAGTTTGAACACTTCTCTTTTGGACCCAAAACACACTTTTTGACACAATGATCATGAGATTAACATTTTATGACTAAATTACATAGTATATTAATTAAAACAAATATGTCCATGCACTATTTAAAATATAAATGTGTTTAGTTCAACCACCCAAAGGAGTCATTCATCTTAATTTGCATTTCCTACTAATGTGAAGTGGCATATTTCCTAAATAATGAGTCTTTCTTTTCACTTATTGCTAACATGCTCCTTTTGTTGTTACAAGCACTATTTTTATTGCAATAACCATGAAATTATCTTTTGTCTCCTTATTATTAACAACTCTATTCATCAAGAAGAAAATGTCCATATCTATACAATTCATTCAAATACAATCAAACAATGGGGTTCATGATCTTCATTAGGGTTTCTTATTGATGTTAATTGGTTGAATTTCAAAATAAAGAATCCCTCAGAACATTTCTAGTTTGGAAGACTTTGTCTTTTGGTTCCCAAACACACCTTTTGACATAATGATCATGAGATTAACATTTTTCACTAAATTACATAGTATATTAATTAAAACAAATATGTCCATGCACTATTTAAAATATAAATGTGTTTAGTTCAATCACCCAAAGGAGTCATTCATCTTAATTTGCATTTCCTACTAATGTGAAGTGGCATATTTCCTAAATAATGAGTCTTTCTATTCAGTTATTGCTAACAGGCTCCTTTTGTTGTTACAAGCACTATTTTTATTGCAATAACCATGAAATTATCTTTTTTACTCCATATTAACAACTCTATTCATCAAGAAGAAAATGTCCATGTCTATACAATTCATTCAACACAATCAATCAATGGGGTTCATGATCTACTTTGGGGTTTCCTATTGATGTTAATTGGTTGAATTCCAAAATAAACAATCCCTCAAAACATTTCTGGTTTGGAACACTTCTCTTTTGGACCCAAAACACACCTTTTTGACACAATGATCATGAGATTAACATTTATGACTAAATTACATAGTATATTAATTAAAACAAATATGTCCATGCACTATTTAAAATATAAATGTGTTTAGTTCAACCACCCAAAGGAGTCATTCATCTTAATTTGCATTTCCTACTAATGTGAAGTGGCATATTTCCTAAATAATGAGTCTTTCTATTCAGTTATTGCTAACAGGCTCCTTTTGTTGTTACAAGCACTATTTTTATTGCAATAACCATGAAATTATCTTTTTGTCTCCTTATTAACAACTCTATTCATCAAGAAGAAAATGTCCATATCTATACAATTCATTCAATACAATCAAACAATGGGGTTCATGATCTTCATTAGGGTTTCTTATTGATGTTAATTGGTTGAATTTCAAAATAAAGAATCCCTCAAAACATTTCTAGTTTGGAAGACTTGTCTTTTGGTTCCAAACACACCTTTTGACATAATGATCATGAGATTAACATTTATGACTAAATTACATAGTATATTAATTAAAACAAATATGTCCATGCACTATTTAAAATATAAAATGTGTTTAGTTCAATCACCCAAAGGAGTCATTCATCTTAATTTGCATTTCCTACTAATGTGAAGTGGCATATTTCCTAAATAATGAGTCTTTCTATTCAGTTATTGCTAACAGGCTCCTTTTGTTGTTACAAGCACTATTTTTATTGCAATAACCATGAAATTATCTTTTTTACTCCTTATTAACAACTCTATTCATCAAGAAGAAAATGTCCATGTCTATACAATTCATTCAACACAATCAATCAATGGGGTCCATGATCTTCATTGGGATTTCCTATTGATGTTAATTGGTTGAATTCCAAAAATAAACAATCCCTCAAAAAACATTTCTGGTTTGGAACACTTCTCTTTTGGACCCAAACACACTTTTTGACACAATGATCATGAGATTAACATTTATGACTAAATTACATAGTATATTAATTAAAACAAATATGTCCATGCACTATTTAAAATATAAATGTGTTTAGTTCAATCACCCAAAGGAGTCATTCATCTTAATTTGCATTTCCTACTAATGTGAAGTGGCATATTTTCCTAAATAATGAGTCTTTCTTTTCACTTATTGCTAACAGGCTCCTTTTGTTGTTACAAGCACTATTTTTATTGCAATAACCATGAAATTATCTTTTGTCTCCTTATTAACAACTCTATTCATCAAGAAGAAAATGTCCATGTCTATACAATTCATTCAATACAATCAAACAATGGGGTTCATGATCTTCATTAGGGTTTCTTATTGATGTTAATTGGTTGAATTTCAAAATAAACAATCCCTCAAAACATTTCTAGTTTGGAAGACTTGTCTTTTGGTTCCAAACACACCTTTTTGACACATAATGATCATGAGATTAACATTTATGACTAAATTACATAGTATATTAATTAAAACAAATATGTCCATGCACTATTTAAAATATAAATGTGTGTTTAGTTCAATCACCCAAAGGAGTCATTTCATCTTAATTTGCATTTCCTACTAATGTGAAGTGGCATATTTCCTAAATAATGAGTCTTTCTTTTCACTTATTGCTAACATGCTCCTTTTGTTGTTACAAGCACTATTTTTATTGCAATAACCATGAAATTATCTTTTGTCTCCTTATTAACAACTCTATTCATCAAGAAGAAAATGTCCCATATCTATACAATTCATTCAATACAATCAAACAATGGGGTTCATGATCTTCATTAGGGTTTCTTATTGATGTTAATTGGTTGAATTTCAAAATAAAGAATCCCTCAAAACATTTCTAGTTTGGAAGAGACTTCTTTTGGTTCCAAACACACCTTTTGACATAATGATCATGAGATTAACATTTATGACTAAATTACATAGTATATTAATTAAAACAAATATGTCCATGCACTATTGAAAATATAAATGTGTTTAGTTCAATCACCCAAAGGAGTCATTCATCTTAATTTGCATTTCCTACTAATGTGAAGTGGCATATTTCCTAAATAATGAGTCTTTCTATTCACTTATTGCTAACAGGCTCCTTTTGTTGTTACAAGCACTATTTTTATTGCAATAACCATGAAATTATCTTTTGTACTCCTCCTTATTAACAACTCTATTCATCAAGAAGAAAATGTCCATGTCTATACAATTCATTCAATACAATCAAACAATGGGGGTTCATGATCTTCATTAGGTTTTCTTATTGATGTTAATTGGTTGAATTTCAAAATAAACAATCCCTCAGAACATTTCTAGTTTGGAAGACTTGTCTTTTTGGTTCCAAACACACCTTTTGACATAATGATCATGAGATTAACATTTATGACTAAATTACATAGTATATTAATTAAAACAAATATGTCCATGCACTATTTAAAATATAAATGTGTTTAGTTCAATCACCCAAAGGAGTCATTCATCTTAATTTGCATTTCCTACTAATGTGAAGTGGCATATTTCCTAAATAATGAGTCCTTCTATTCACTTATTGCTAACATGCTCCTTTTGTTGTTACAAGCACTATTTTTATTGCAATAACCATGAAATTATCTTTTGTCTCCTTATTAACAACTCTATTCATCAAGAAGAAAATGTCCATATCTATACAATTCATTCAATACAATCAAACAATGGGGTTCATGATCTTCATTAGGGTTTCTTATTGATGTTAATTGGTTGAATTTCAAAATAAAGAATCCCTCAGAAACATTTCTAGTTTGGAAGACTTGTCTTTTGGTTCCAAACACACCTTTTGACATAATGATCATGAGATTAACATTTATGACTAAATTACATAGTATATTAATTTAAAACAAATATGTCCATGCACTATTTAAAAATATAAATGTGTTTAGTTCAATCACCCAAAGGAGTCATTCATCTTAATTTGCATTTTCGTACTAATGTGAAGTGGCATATTTCCTAAATAATGAGTCTTTCTATTCACTTATTGCTAACATGCTCCTTTTGTTGTTACAAGCACTTTTTATTTTTTATTGCAATAACCATGAAATTATCTTTTGTCTCCTTATTAACATCTCTATTCATCAAGAAGAAAATGTCCATATCTATACAATTCATTCAATACAATCAAACAATGGGGTTCATGATCTTCATTAGGGTTTCTTATTGATGTTAATTGGTTGAATTTCAAAATAAAGAATCCCTCATAACATTTCTAGTTTGGAAGACTTGTCTTTTTGGTTCCAAAAACACACTTTTGACATAATGATCATGAGATTAACATTTATGACTAAATTACATAGTATATTAATTAAAACAAATATGTCCATGCACTATTTAAAATATAAATGTGTTTAGTTCAATCACCCAAAGGAGTCATTCATCTTAATTTGCATTTCCTACTAATGTGAAGTGGCATATTTCCTAAATAATGAGTCTTTCTATTCACTTATTGCTAACATGCTCCTTTTGTTGTTACAAGCACTATTTTTATTGCAATAACCATGAAATTATCTTTTGTCTCCTTATTAACAACTCTATTCATCAAGAAGAAAATGTCCATATCTATACAATTCATTCAATACAATCAAACAATGGGGTTCATGATCTTCATTTAGGGTTTCTTATTGATGTTAATTGGTTGAATTTCAAAATAAAGAATCCCTCAGAACATTTCTAGTTTGGAAGACTTGTCTTTTGGTTCCAAACACACCTTTTGACATAATGATCATGAGATTAACATTTATGACTAAATTACATAGTATATTAATTAAAACAAATATGTCCATGCACTATTTAAAATATAAATGTGTTTAGTTCAATCACCCAAAGGAGTCATTCATCTTAATTTGCATTTCCTACTAATGTGAAGTGGCATATTTCCTAAATAATGAGTCTTTCTATTCACTTATTGCTAACATGCTCCTTTTGTTGTTACAAGCACTATTTTTATTGCAATAACCATGAAATTATCTTTTGTCTCCTTATTAACAACTCTATTCATCAAGAAGAAAATGTCCATATCTATACAATTCATTCAATACAATCAAACAATGGGGTTCATGATCTTCATTAGGGTTTCTTATTGATGTTAATTGGTTGAATTTCAAAATAAAGAATCCCTCATAAACATTTCTAGTTTGGAAGACTTGTCTTTTTTGTTCCAAACACACCTTTTGACATAATGATCATGAGATTAACATTTATGACTAAATTACATAGTATATTAATTAAAACAAATATGTCCATGCACTATTTAAAATATAAATGTGTTTAGTTCAATCACCCAAAGGAGTCATTCATCTTAATTTGCATTTCCTACTAATGTGAAGTGGCATATTTCCTAAATAATGAGTCTTTCTATTCACTTATTGCTAACATGCTCCTTTTGTTGTTACAAGCACTATTTTTATTGCAATAACCATGAAATTATCTTTTGTCTCCTTATTAACAACTCCATTCATCAAGAAGAAAATGTCCATATCTATACAATTCATTCAATACAATCAAACAATGGGGTTCATGATCTTCATTAGGGTTTCTTATTGATGTTAATTGGTTGAATTTCAAAATAAACAATCCCTCATAACATTTTCTAGTTTGGAAGACTTGTCTTTTGGTTCCAAAACACACCTTTTGACATAATGATCATGAGATTAACATTTATGACTAAATTACATAGTATATTAATTAAAACAAATATGTCCATGCACTATTGAAAATATAAATGTGTTTAGTTCAATCACCCAAAGGAGTCATTCATCTTAATTTGCATTTCGTACTAAAGTGAAGTGGCATATTTCCTAAATAATGAGTCTTTCTATTCACTTATTGCTAACATGGCTCCTTTTGTTGTTAGAAGCACTATTTTTTATTGCAATAACCATGAAATTATCTTTTGTCTCCTTATTAACAACTCTATTCATCAAGAAGAAAATGTCCATGTCTATACAATTCATTCAATACAAATCAAACAATGGGGTTCATGATCTTCATTAGGGTTTCTTATTGATGTTAATTGGTTGAATTTCAAAATAAACAATCCCTCATAACATTTGTAGTATGGAAGACTTGTCTTTTGGTTCCAAACACACCTTTTGACATAATGATCATGAGATTAACATTTATGACTAAATTACATAGTATATTAATTAAAACAAATATGTCCATGCACTATTGAAAATATAAATGTGTTTAGTTCAATCACCCAAAGGAGTCATTCATCTTAATTTGCTTTTCGTACTAAAGTGAAGTGGCATATTTCCTAAATAATGAGTCTTTCTATTCACTTATTGCTAACAGGCTCCTTTTGTTGTTAGAAGCACTATTTTTATTGCAATAACCATGAAATTATCTTTTGTCTCCTTATTAACAACTCCATTCATCAATAAGAAAATGTCCATATCTATACAATTCATTCAATACAATCAAACAATGGGGTTCATGATCTTCATTAGGGTTTCTTATTGATGTTAATATGTTGAATTTCAAAATAAACAATCCCTCATAACATTTCTAGTTTGGAAGACTTGTCTTTTGGTTCCAAACACACCTTTTGACATAATGATCATGAGATTAACATTTATGACTAAATTACATAGTATATTAATTAAAACAAATATGTCCATGCACTATTGAAAATATAAATGTGTTTAGTTCAATCACCCAAAGGAGTCATTCATCTTAATTTGCATTTCGTACTAAAGTGAAGTGGCATATTTCCTAAATAATGAGTCTTTCTATTCACTTATTGCTAACAGGCTCCTTTTGTTGTTAGAAGCACTATTTTTTATTGCAATAACCATGAAATTATCTTTTGTCTCCTTATTAACAACTCTATTCATCAAGAAGAAAATGTCCATGTCTATACAATTCATTCAATACAATCAAACAATGGGGTTCATGATCTTCATTAGGGTTTCTTATTGATGTTAATTGGTTGAATTTCAAAATAAAGAATCCCTCATAACATTTCTAGTTTGGAAGACTTGTCTTTTGGTTCCAAACACACCTTTTGACATAATGATCATGAGATTAACATTTTATGACTAAATTACATAGTATATTAATTAAAACAAATATGTCCATGCACTATTTAAAATATAAATGTGTTTAGTTCAATCACCCAAAGGAGTCATTCATCTTAATTTGCATTTCCTACTAATGTGAAGTGGCATATTTCCTAAATAATGAGTCTTTCTATTCACTTATTGCTAACATGCTCCTTTTGTTGTTACAAGCACTATTTTTATTGCAATAACCATGAAATTATCTTTTTGTCTCCTTATTAACAACTCTATTCATCAAGAAGAAAATGTCCATATCTATACAATTCATTCAATACAATCAAACAATGGGGTTCATGATCTTCATTAGGGTTTCTTATTGATGTTAATTGGTTGAATTTCAAAATAAAGAATCCCTCATAACATTTCTAGTTTGGAAGACTTGTCTTTTGGTTCCAAACACACCTTTTGACATAATGATCATGAGATTAACATTTATGACTAAATTACATAGTATATTAATTAAAACAAATATGTCCATGCACTATTGAAAATATAAATGTGTTTAGTTCAATCACCCAAAGGAGTCATTCATCTTAATTTGCATTTCGTACTAATGTGAAGTGTGGCATATTTCCTAAATAATGAGTCTTTCTATTCACTTATTGCTAACAGGCTCCTTTTGTTGTTACAAGCACTATTTTTATTGCAATAACCATGAAATTATCTTTTGTCTCCTTATTAACAACTCTATTCATCAAGAAGAAAATGTCCATGTCTATACAATTCATTCAATACAATCAAACAATGGGGTTCATGATCTTCATTAGGGTTTCTTATTGATGTTAATTGGTTGAATTTCAAAATAAACAATCCCTCATAACATTTCTAGTTTGGAAGACTTGTCTTTTGGTTCCAAACACACCTTTTGACATAATGATCATGAGATTAACATTTATGACTAAATTACATAGTATATTAATTAAAACAAATATGTCCATGCACTATTTAAAATATAAATGTGTTTAGTTCAATCACCCAAAGGAGTCATTCATCTTAATTTGCATTTCCTACTAATGTGAAGTGGCATATTTCCTAAATAATGAGTCTTTCTATTCACTTATTGCTAACATGCTCCTTTTGTTGTTACAAGCACTATTTTTATTGCAATAACCATGAAATTATCTTTTGTCTCCTTATTAACAACTCTATTCATCAAGAAGAAAATGTCCATATCTATACAATTCATTCAATACAATCAAACAATGGGGTTCATGATCTTCATTAGGGTTTCTTATTGATGTTAATTGGTTGAATTTCAAAATAAAGAATCCCTCATAACATTTCTAGTTTGGAAGACTTGTCTTTTGGTTCCAAACACACCTTTTGACATAATGATCATGAGATTAACATTTATGACTAAAATTACATAGTATATTAATTAAAACAAATATGTCCATGCACTATTGAAAAATATAAATGTGTTTAGTTCAATCACCCAAAGGAGTCATTCATCTTAATTTGCATTTCCTACTAATGTGAAGTGGCATATTTCCTAAATAATGAGTCTTTCTATTCACTTATTGCTAACATGCTCCCTTTTGTTGTTACAAGCACTATTTTTATTGCAATAACCATGAAATTATCTTTTGTCTCCTTATTAACAACTCTATTCATCAAGAAGAAAATGTCCATATCTATACAATTCATTCAATACAATCAAACAATGGGGTTCATGATCTTCATTAGGGTTTCTTATTGATGTTAATTGGTTGAATTTCAAAATAAAGAATCCCTCAGAACATTTCTAGTTTGGAAGACTTGTCTTTTGGTTCCAAACACACCTTTTGACATAATGATCATGAGATTAACATTTATGACTAAATTACATAGTATATTAATTAAAACAAATATGTCCATGCACTATTTAAAATATAAATGTGTTTAGTTCAATCACCCAAAGGAGTCATTCATCTTAATTTGCATTTCCTACTAATGTGAAGTGGCATATTTCCTAAATAATGAGTCTTTCTATTCACTTATTGCTAACAGGCTCCTTTTGTTGTTACAAGCACTATTTTTATTGCAATAACCATGAAATTATCTTTTGTCTCCTTATTAACAACTCTATTCATCAAGAAGAAAATGTCCATGTCTATACAATTCATTCAATACAATCAAACAATGGGGTTCATGATCTTCATTAGGGTTTCTTATTGATGTTAATTGGTTTGAATTTCAAAATAAAGAATCCCTCATAACATTTCTAGTTTGGAAGACTTGTCTTTTGGTTCCAAACACACACCTTTTGACATAATGATCATGAGATTAACATTTATGACTAAATTACATAGTATATTAATTAAAACAAATATGTCCATGCACTATTGAAAATATATAAATGTGTTTAGTTCAATCACCCAAAAGGAGTCATTCATCTTAATTTGCATTTTCCTACTAATGTGAAGTGGCATATTTCCTCCTAAATAATGAGTCTTTCTATTCACTTATTGCTAACATGCTCCTTTTGTTGTTACAAGCACTATTTTTATTGCAATAACCATGAAATTATCTTTTGTCTCCTTATTAACAACTCCATTCATCAAGAAGAAAATGTCCATATCTATACAATTCATTCAATACAATCAAACAATGGGGTTCATGATCTTCATTTAGGGTTTCTTATTGATGTTAATTGGTTGAATTTCAAAATAAAGAATCCCTCATAACATTTCTAGTTTGGAAGACTTGTCTTTTGGTTCCAAACACACCTTTTGACATAATGATCATGAGATTAACATTTATGACTAAATTACATAGTATATTAATTAAAACAAATATGTCCATGCACTATTTAAAAAATATAAATGTGTTTAGTTCAATCACCCAAAGGAGTCATTCATCTTAATTTGCTTATTCGTACTAATGTGAAGTGGCATATTTCCTAAATAATGAGTCTTTCTATTCACTTATTGCTAACAGGCTCCTTTTGTTGTTACAAGCACTATTTTTATTGCAATAACCATGAAATTATCTTTTTTGTCTCCTTATTAACAACTCTATTCATCAAGAAGAAAATGTCCATGTCTATACAATTCATTCAATACAATCAAAACAATGGGGTTCATGATCTTCATTAGGGTTTCTTATTGATGTTAATTGGTTGAATTTCAAAATAAAGAATCCCTCATAACATTTCTAGTTTGGAAGACTTGTCTTTTGGTTCCAAACACACCTTTTGACATAATGATCATGAGATTAACATTTATGACTAAATTACATAGTATATTAAATAAAAACAAATATGTCCATGCACTATTTGAAAATATAAATGTGTTTAGTTCAATCACCCAAAGGAGTCATTCATCTTTAATTTGCATTTCCTACTAATGTGAAGTGGCATATTTCCTAAATAATGAGTCTTTCTATTCACTTATTGCTAACAGGCTCCTTTTGTTGTTACAAGCACTATTTTTATTGCAATAACCATGAAATTATCTTTTGTCTCCTTATTAACAACTCTATTCATCAAGAAGAAAAATGTCCATGTCTATACAATTCATTCAATACAATCAAACAATGGGGTTCATGATCTTCATTAGGGTTTCTTATTGATGTTAATTGGTTGAATTTCAAAATAAAGAATCCCTCATAACATTTCTAGTTTGGAAGACTTGTCTTTTGGTTCCAAACACACACCTTTTGACATAATGATCATGAGATTAACATTTTATGACTAAATTACATAGTATATTAATTAAAACAAATATGTCCATGCACTATTTAAAATATAAATGTGTTTAGTTCAATCACCCAAAGGAGTCATTCATCTTAATTTGCATTTCCTACTAATGTGAAGTGGCATATTTCCTAAATAATGAGTCTTTCTATTCACTTATTGCTAACAGGCTCCTTTTGTTGTTACAAGCACTATTTTTATTGCAATAACCATGAAATTATCTTTTGTCTCCTTATTAACAACTCTATTCATCAAGAAGAAAATGTCCATGTCTATACAATTCATTCAATACAATCAAACAATGGGGTTCATGATCTTCATTAGGGTTTCTTATTGATGTTAATTGGTTGAATTTCAAAATAAAGAATCCCTCATAACATTTCTAGTTTTGGAAGACTTGTCTTTTGGTTCCAAACACACCTTTTGACATAATGATCATGAGATTAACATTTATGACTAAATTACATAGTATATTAATTAAAACAAATATGTCCATGCACTATTTAAAATATAAATGTGTTTAGTTCAATCACCCAAAGGAGTCATTCATCTTAATTTGCATTTTCCTACTAATGTGAAGTGGCATATTTCCTAAATAATGAGTCTTTCTATTCACTTATTGCTAACATGCTCCTTTTGTTGTTACAAGCACTATTTTTTATTGCAATAACCATGAAATTATCTTTTGTCTCCTTATTAACAACTCTATTCATCAAGAAGAAAATGTCCATGTCTATACAATTCATTCAATACAATCAAACAATGGGGTTCATGATCTTCATTAGGGTTTCTTATTGATGTTAATTGGTTGAATTTCAAAATAAAGAATCCCTCATAACATTTCTAGTTTGGAAGACTTGTCTTTTGGTTCCAAACACACCTTTTGACATAATGATCATGAGATTAACATTTATGACTAAATTACATAGTATATTAATTAAAACAAATATGTCCATGCACTATTTAAAATATAAATGTGTTTAGTTCAATCACCCAAAGGAGTCATTCATCTTAATTTGCATTTCCTACTAATGTGAAGTGGCATATTTCCTAAATAATGAGTCTTTCTATTCACTTATTGCTAACAGGCTCCTTTTGTTGTTACAAGCACTATTTTTATTGCAATAACCATGAAATTATCTTTTGTCTCCTTATTAACAACTCTATTCATCAAGAAGAAAATGTCCATGTCTATACAATTCATTCAATACAATCAAACAATGGGGTTCATGATCTTCATTAGGGTTTCTTATTGATGTTAATTGGTTGAATTTCAAAATAAAGAATCCCTCATAACATTTCTAGTTTTGGAAGACTTGTCTTTTGGTTCCAAACACACCTTTTGACATAATGATCATGAGATTAACATTTATGACTAAATTACATAGTATATTAATTAAAACAAATATGTCCATGCACTATTTAAAATATATAAATGTGTTTAGTTCAATCACCCAAAGGAGTCATTCATCTTAATTTGCATTTCCTACTAATGTGAAGTGGCATATTTCCTAAATAATGAGTCTTTCTATTCACTTATTGCTAACATGCTCCTTTTGTTGTTACAAAGCACTATTTTTATTGCAATAACCATGAAATTATCTTTTGTCTCCTTATTAACAACTCTATTCATCAAGAAGAAAATGTCCATATCTATACAATTCATTCAATACAATCAAACAATGGGGTTCATGATCTTCATTAGGGTTTCTTATTGATGTTAATTGGTTGAATTTCAAAAATAAAGAATCCCTCATAACATTTCTAGTTTGGAAGACTTGTCTTTTGGTTCCAAACACACCTTTTGACATAATGATCATGAGATTAACATTTATGACTAAATTACATAGTATATTAATTAAAACAAATATGTCCATGCACTATTTAAAATATAAATGTGTTTAGTTCAATCACCCAAAGGAGTCATTCATCTTAATTTGCATTTCCTACTAATGTGAAGTGGCATATTTCCTAAATAATGAGTCTTTCTATTCACTTATTGCTAACATGCTCCTTTTGTTGTTACAAGCACTATTTTTTTTTATTGCAATAAACCATGAAATTATCTTTTGTCTCCTTATTAACAACTCTATTCATCAAGAAGAAAATGTCCATATCTATACAATTCATTCAATACAATCAAACAATGGGGTTCATGATCTTCATTAGGGTTTCTTATTGATGTTAATTGGTTGAATTTCAAAATAAAGAATCCCTCAGAAACATTTCTAGTTTGGAAGACTTGTCTTTTGGTTCCAAAACACACCTTTTGACATAATGATCATGAGATTAACATTTATGACTAAATTACATAGTATATTAATTAAAACAAATATGTCCATGCACTATTGAAAAATATAAATGTGTTTAGTTCAATCACCCAAAGGAGTCATTCATCTTAATTTGCATTTCCTACTAATGTGAAGTGGCATATTTCCTAAATAATGAGTCTTTCTATTCACTTATTGCTAACATGGTCCTCCTTTTGTTGTTACAAGCACTATTTTTTTATTGCAATAACCATGAAATTATTATCTTTTGTCTCCTTATTAACAACTCTATTCATCAAGAAGAAAATGTCCATATCTATACAATTCATTCAATACAATCAAACAATGGGGTTCATGATCTTCATTAGGGTTTCTTATTGATGTTAATTGGTTGAATTTCAAAATAAAGAATCCCTCATAACATTTCTAGTTTGGAAGACTTGTCTTTTGGTTCCAAACACACCTTTTGACATAATGATCATGAGATTAACATTTATGACTAAATTACATAGTATATTAATTAAAACAAATATGTCCATGCACTATTTAAAATATAAATGTGTTTTAGTTCAATCACCCAAAGGAGTCATTCATCTTAATTTGCATTTCCTACTAATGTGAAGTGGCATATTTTCCTAAATAATGAGTCTTTCTATTCACTTATTGCTAACAGGCTCCTTTTGTTGTTACAAGCACTATTTTTATTGCAATAACCATGAAATTATCTTTTGTCTCCTTATTAACAACTCCATTCATCAAGAAGAAAATGTCCATATCTATACAATTCATTCAATACAATCAAACAATGGGGTTCATGATCTTCATTAGGGTTTCTTATTGATGTTTAATTTGGTTGAATTTCAAAATAAAGAATCCCTCAAAACATTTCTAGTTTGGAAGACTTGTCTTTTGGTTCCAAACACACCTTTTTGACATAATGATCATGAGATTAACATTTATGACTAAATTACATAGTATATTAATTAAAACAAATATGTCCATGCACTATTGAAAAAATATAAATGTGTTTAGTTCAATCACCCAAAGGAGTCATTCATCTTAATTTGCATTTCCTACTAATGTGAAGTGGCATATTTCCTAAATAATGAGTCTTTCTATTCACTTATTGCTAACATGCTCCTTTTGTTGTTACAAGCACTATTTTTATTGCAATAACCATGAAATTATCTTTTGTCTCCTTATTAACAACTCTATTCATCAAGAAGAAAATGTCCATATCTATACAATTCATTCAATACAATCAAACAATGGGGTTCATGATCTTCATTAGGGTTTCTTATTGATGTTTAATTGGTTGAATTTCAAAATAAAGAATCCCTCATAAACATTTCTAGTTTGGAAGACTTGTCTTTTGGTTCCAAACACACCTTTTGACATAATGATCATGAGATTAACATTTATGACTAAATTACATAGTATATTAATTAAAACAAATATGTCCATGCACTATTTAAAATATAAATGTGTTTAGTTCAATCACCCAAAGGAGTCATTCATCTTAATTTGCTTTTCGTACTAAAGTGAAGTGGCATATTTCCTAAATAATGAGTCTTTCTATTCACTTATTGCTAACAGGCTCCTTTTGTTGTTACAAGCACTATTTTTATTGCAATAACCATGAAATTATCTTTTGTCTCCTTATTAACAACTCTATTCATCAAGAAGAAAATGTCCATGTCTATACAATTCATTCAATACAATCAAACAATGGGTTCATGATCTTCATTAGGGTTTCTTATTGATGTTAATTGGTTGAATTTCAAAATAAACAATCCCTCATAACATTTCTAGTTTGGAAGACTTGTCTTTTGGTTCCAAACACACCTTTTGACATAATGATCATGAGATTAACATTTATGACTAAATTACATAGTATATTAATTAAAACAAATATGTCCATGCACTATTGAAAAAATATAAAATGTGTTTAGTTCAATCACCCAAAGGAGTCATTCATCTTAATTTGCATTTCCTACTAATGTGAAGTGGCATATTTCCTAAATAATGAGTCTTTCTATTCACTTATTGCTAACAGGCTCCTTTTGTTGTTACAAGCACTATTTTTATTGCAATAACCATGAAATTAATCTTTTGTCTCCTTATTAACAACTCTATTCATCAAGAAGAAAATGTCCATATCTATACAATTCATTCAATACAATCAAACAATGGGGTTCATGATCTTCATTAGGGTTTCTTATTGATGTTAATTGGTTGAATTTCAAAATAAAGAATCCCTCAGAACATTTCTAGTTTGGAAGACTTGTCTTTTGGTTCCAAACACACCTTTTGACATAATGATCATGAGATTAACATTTATGACTAAATTACATAGTATATTAATTAAAACAAATATGTCCATGCACTATTTAAAATATAAATGTGTTTAGTTCAATCACCCAAAGGAGTCATTCATCTTAATTTGCATTTCCTACTAATGTGAAGTGGCATATTTCCTAAATAATGAGTCTTTCTATTCACTTATTGCTAACAGGCTCCTTTTTGTTGTTACAAGCACTATTTTTATTGCAATAACCATGAAATTATCTTTTGTCTCCTTATTAACAACTCTATTCATCAAGAAGAAAATGTCCATGTCTCTATACAATTCATTCAATACAATCAAACAATGGGGTTCATGATCTTCATTAGGGTTTCTTATTGATGTTAATTGGTTGAATTTCAAAATAAACAATCCCTCATAACATTTCTAGTTTGGAAGACTTGTCTTTTGGTTCCAAACACACACTTTTTGACATAATGATCATGAGATTAACATTTATGACTAAATTACATAGTATATTAATTAAAACAAATATGTCCATGCACTATTTTAAAATATAAATGTGTTTAGTTCAATCACCCAAAGGAGTCATTCATCTTAATTTGCATTTCCTACTAATGTGAAGTGGCATATTTCCTAAATAATGAGTCTTTCTTTTCACTTATTGCTAACATGCTCCTTTTGTTGTTACACAAGCACTATTTTTATTGCAATAACCATGAAATTATCTTTTGTCTCCTTATTAACAACTCTATTCATCAAGAAGAAAATGTCCATATCTATACAATTCATTCAATACAATCAAACAATGGGGTTCATGATCTTCATTAGGGTTTCTTATTGATGTTAATTGGTTGAATTTCAAAATAAAGAATCCCTCATAACATTTCTAGTTTGGAAGACTTGTCTTTTGGTTCCAAACACACTTTTTGACATAATGATCATGAGATTAACATTTATGACTAAATTACATAGTATATTAATTAAAACAAATATGTCCATGCACTATTGAAAATATAAATGTGTTTAGTTCAATCACCCAAAGGAGTCATTCATCTTAATTTGCATTTCCTACTAATGTGAAGTGGCATATTTCCTAAATAATGAGTCTTTCTATTCACTTATTGCTAACATGCTCCTTTTGTTGTTACAAGCACTATTTTTATTGCAATAACCATGAAATTATCTTTTGTCTCCTTATTAACAACTCTATTCATCAAGAAGAAAATGTCCATGTCTATACAATTCATTCAAATACAATCAAACAATGGGGTTCATGATCTTCATTAGGGTTTCTTATTGATGTTAATTGGTTGAATTTCAAAATAAAGAATCCCTCAAAACATTTCTAGTTTGGAAGACTTGTCTTTTGGTTCCAAACACACCTTTTGACATAATGATCATGAGATTAACATTTATGACTAAATTACATAGTATATTAATTAAAACAAATATGTCCATGCACTATTTAAAATATAAATGTGTTTAGTTCAATCACCCAAAGGAGTCATTCATCTTAATTTGCATTTCCTACTAATGTGAAGTGGCATATTTCCTAAATAATGAGTCTCTTTCTATTCACTTATTGCTAACAGGCTCCTTTTGTTGTTACAAGCACTATTTTTATTGCAATAACCATGAAATTATCTTTTGTCTCCTTATTAACAACTCTATTCATCAAGAAGAAAATGTCCATGTCTATACAATTCATTCAATACAATCAAATCAATGGGGTTCATGATCTTCATTAGGGTTTCTTATTGATGTTAATTGGTTGAATTTCAAAATAAAGAATCCCTCAAAACATTTCTAGTTTGGAAGACTTGTCTTTTGGTTCCAAACACACCTTTTGACATAATGATCATGAGATTAACATTTATGACTAAATTACATAGTATATTAATTAAAACAAATATGTCCATGCACTATTTAAAATATAAATGTGTTTAGTTCAATCACCCAAAGGAGTCATTCATCTTAATTTGCATTTCCTACTAATGTGAAGTGGCATATTTCCTAAATAATGAGTCTTTCTATTCACTTATTGCTAACATGCTCCTTTTGTTGTTACAAGCACTATTTTTATTGCAATATAACCATGAAATTATCTTTTGTCTCCTTATTAACAACTCTATTCATCAAGAAGAAAATGTCCATATCTATACAATTCATTCAATACAATCAAACAATGGGGTTCATGATCTTCATTAGGGTTTCTTATTGATGTTAATTGGTTGAATTTCAAAAATAAAGAATCCCTCAGAACATTTCTAGTTTGGAAGACTTGTCTTTTGGTTCCAAACACACCTTTTGACATAATGATCATGAGATTAACATTTATGACTAAATTACATAGTATATTAATTAAAACAAATATGTCCATGCACTATTGAAAAATATAAATGTGTTTAGTTCAATCACCCAAAGGAGTCATTCATCTTAATTTGCATTTCCTACTAATGTGAAGTGGCATATTTCCTAAATAATGAGTCTTTCTATTCACTTATTGCTAACAGGCTCCTTTTGTTGTTACAAGCACTATTTTTATTGCAATAACCATGAAATTATCTTTTGTCTCCTTATTAACAACTCTATTCATCAAGAAGAAAATGTCCATATCTATACAATTCATTCAATACAATCAAACAATGGGGTTCATGATCTTCATTAGGGTTTCTTATTGATGTTAATTGGTTGAATTTCAAAATAAAGAATCCCTCAAAACATTTCTGGTTTGGAACACTTGTCTTTTGGTTCCAAACACACTTTTTGACATAATGATCATGAGATTAACATTTATGACTAAATTACATAGTATATTAATTAAAACAAATATGTCCATGCACTATTTAAAATATAAATGTGTTTAGTTCAATCACCCAAAGGAGTCATTCATCTTAATTTGCATTTCCTACTAATGTGAAGTGGCATATTTCCTAAATAATGAGTCTTTCTATTCACTTTATTGCTAACAGGCTCCTTTTGTTGTTACAAGCACTATTTTTATTGCAATAACCATGAAATTATCTTTTGTCTCCTTATTAACAACTCTATTCATCAAGAAGAAAATGTCCATGTCTATACAATTCATTCAATACAATCAAACAATGGGGTTCATGATCTTCATTGGGGTTTTCTTATTGATGTTAATTGGTTGAATTTCAAAAATAAACAATTCCCTCAAAACATTTCTAGTTTGGAAGACTTGTCTTTTGGGTTCCAAACACACCTTTTTGACATAATGATCATGAGATTAACATTTATGACTAAATTACATAGTATATTAATTAAAACAAATATGTCCATGCACTATTTTAAAATATAAATGTGTTTAGTTCAATCACCCAAAGGAGTCATTCATCTTAATTTGCATTTCCTACTAATGTGAAGTGGCATATTTCCTAAATAATGAGTCTTTCTTATTCACTTATTGCTAACATGCTCCTTTTGTTGTTACAAGCACTATTTTTATTGCAATAACCATGAAATTATCTTTTGTCTCCTTATTAACAACTCTATTCATCAAGAAGAAAATGTCCATATCTATACAATTCATTTCAATACAATCAAACAATGGGGTTCATGATCTTCATTAGGGTTTCTTATTGATGTTAATTGGTTGAATTTCAAAATAAAGAATCCCTCAGAACATTTCTAGTTTGGAAGACTTGTCTTTTGGTTCCAAACACACCTTTTGACATAATGATCATGAGATTAACATTTATGACTAAATTACATAGTATATTAATTAAAACAAATATGTCCATGCACTATTGAAAATATAAATGTGTTTAGTTCAATCACCCAAAGGAGTCATTCATCTTAATTTGCATTTTCGTACTAATGTGAAGTGGCATATTTCCTAAATAATGAGTCTTTCTATTCACTTATTGCTAACATGCTCCTTTTGTTGTTACAAGCACTATTTTTATTGCAATAACCATGAAATTATCTTTTGTCTCCTTATTAACAACTCTATTCATCAAGAAGAAAATGTCCATATCTATACAATTCATTCAATACAATCAAACAATGGGGTTCATGATCTTCATTAGGGTTTCTTATTGATGTTAATTGGTTGAATTTCAAAATAAACAATCCCTCATAACATTTCTAGTTTGGAAGACTTGTCTTTTGGTTCCCAAACACACCTTTTGACATAATGATCATGAGATTAACATTTATGACTAAATTACACATAGTATATTAATTAAAACAAATATGTCCATGCACTATTTAAAAATATAAAATGTGTTTAGTTCAATCACCCAAAGGAGTCATTCATCTTAATTTGCATTTCCTACTAATGTGAAGTGGCATATTTCCTAAATAATGAGTCTTTCTATTCAGTTATTGCTAACAGGCTCCTTTTGTTGTTACAAGCACTATATTTTTATTGCAATAACCATGATGAAATTATCTTTTTTCTCCTTATTAACAACTCTATTCATCAAGAAGAAAATGTCCATGTCTATACAATTCATTCAATACAATCAAACAATGGGGTTCATGATCTTCTTTAGGGTTTCTTATTGATGTTAATTGGTTGAATTCCAAAATAAACAATCCCTCATAACATTTCTAGTTTGGAAGACTTCTCTTTTGGTTCCAAACACACACTTTTTGACACAATGATCATGAGATTAACATTTATGACTAAATTACATAGTATATTAATTAAAACAAATATGTCCATGCACTATTAAAAATATAAATGTGTTTAGTTCAATCACCCAAAGGGAGTCATTCATCTTAATTTGCATTTCCTACTAATGTGAAGTGGCATATTTCCTAAATAATGAGTCTTTCTTTTCACTTATTGCTAACATGCTCCTTTTGTTGTTACAAGCACTATTTTTTATTGCAATAAACCATGAAATTATCTTTTGTCTCCTTATTAACAACTCTATTCATCAAGAAGAAAATGTCCATATCTATACAATTCATTCAATACAATCAAACAATGGGGTTCATGATCTTCATTAGGGTTTCTTATTGATGTTAATTGGTTTTGAATTTCAAAATAAAGAATCCCTCAGAACATTTCTAGTTTGGAAGACTTGTCTTTTGGTTCCAAACACACCTTTTTGACATAATGATCATGAGATTAACATTTATGACTAAATTACATAGTATATTAATTAAAACAAATATGTCCATGCACTATTGAAAATATAAATGTGTTTAGTTCAATCACCCAAAAGGAGTCATTCATCTTAATTTGCATTTTCGTACTAATGTGAAGTGGCATATTTCCTAAATAATGAGTCTTTCTATTCACTTATTGCTAACAGGCTCCTTTTGTTGTTACAAGCACTATTTTTATTGCAATAACCATGAAATTATCTTTTGTCTCCTTATTAACAACTCTATTCATCAAGAAGAAAATGTCCATGTCTATACAATTCATTCAACACAATCAAATCAATGGGGTTCATGATCTATCATTAGGGTTTCTTATTGATGTTAATTGGTTGAATTTCAAAATAAAGAATCCCTCAAAACATTTCTAGTTTGGAAGACTTGTCTTTTGGTTCCAAACACACTTTTTTTGACATAATGATCATGAGATTAACATTTATGACTAAATTACATAGTATATTAATTAAAAACAAATATGTCCATGCACTATTTAAAATATAAATGTGTTTAGTTCAATCACCCAAAGGAGTCATTCATCTTAAATTTGCATTTCCTACTAATGTGAAGTGGCATATTTCCTAAATAATGAGTCTTTCTTTTCACTTATTGCTAACAGGGCTCCTTTTGTTGTTACAAGCACTATTTTTATTGCAATAACCATGAAATTATCTTTTTTACTCCTTATTAACAACTCTATTCATCAAGAAGAAAATGTCCATGTCTATACAATTCATTCAACACAATCAATCAATGGGGTTCATGATCTACTTTGGGGTTTCTTATTGATGTTAATTGGTTGAATTCCAAAATAAACAATCCCTCAAAACATTTCTGGTTTGGAACACTTCTCTTTTGGACCCAAACACACACTTTTTGACACAATGATCATGAGATTAACATTTTATGACTAAATTACATTTAGTATATTAATTAAAAACAAATATGTCCATGCACTATTTAAAATATAAATGTGTTTTAGTTCAATCACCCAAAGGAGTCATTCATCTTAATTTGCATTTCCTACTAATGTGAAGTGGCATATTTTCCTAAATAATGAGTCTTTCTTTTCACTTATTGCTAACATGCTCCTTTTGTTGTTACAAGCAGCACTATTTTTTATTGCAATAACCATGAAATTATCTTTTTTGTCTCCTTAATTAACAACTCTATTCATCAAGAAGAAAATGTCCATATCTTATACAATTCATTCAATACAATCAAACAATGGGGTTCATGATCTTCATTAGGGTTTCTTATTGATGTTAATTGGTTGAATTTCAAAATAAAGAATCCCTCAGAACATTTCTAGTTTGGAAGACTTGTCTTTTGGATCCAAACACACCTTTTGACATAATGATCATGAGATTAACATTTATGACTAAATTACATAGTATATTAATTAAAACAAATATGTCCATGCACTATTTAAAATATAAAATGTGTTTAGTTCAATCACCCAAAGGAGTCATTCATCTTAATTTGCATTTCCTACTAATGTGAAGTGGCATATTTCCTAAATAATGAGTCTTTCTTTTCAGTTATTGCTAACAGGCTCCTTTTGTTGTTACAAGCACTATTTTTATTGCAATAACCATGAAATTATTTTTTTTACTCCATATTAACAACTCTATTCATCAAGAAGAAAAATGGTCCATGTCTATACAATTCATTCAACACAATCAATCAATGATGTTCATGATCTACTTTGGGGTTTCCTATTGATGTTAATTGGTTGAATTCCAAAATAAACAATCCCTCAAAACATTTCTGGTTTGGAACACTTCTCTTTTGGACCCAAAAACACTTTTTGACACAATGATCATGAGATTAACATTTATGACTAAATTACATAGTATATTAATTAAAACAAATATGTCCATGCACTATTTAAAATATAAATGTGTTTAGTTCAACCACCCAAAGGAGTCATTCATCTTAATTTCCATTTCCTACTAATGAATTGGTTGAATTCCAAAATAAACAATCCCTCAAAACAT
>JBAPLH010002382.1:0-31264 GCA_037897445.1 Ceriops zippeliana
ACTACATCATAAGCACGGAATGCAAACCAAGATGAATGATTGATTTCGCAGAAGCAAGTAGATTTAGAGTTTCAATGGAGTTTAAATTTGTGTCATTTCATTAATATATAGGTGGTTTAGCCTCACTTTGTCATTACTCATCATCAATAGTATCAAAATGTGGTGGTTGCAATTAAATGAGGAGCCCTGTAACAAGAAATGATGGGAGGTGCTTCTTTATTTAGAACTTACAACCCAATTATCTATCAATAAGAAATGCGTCGTTATGATCGATGTGGGGATCTTGTTTGATTGGATTGATGATTTCGTTAATAAAGGTAAAAAATTATATTGGGTCAATGTTCATTCAATTGAAAAATATCTCTTTGTAACCAAGATGGAGGAGCCTTAATGTACTTCCATCGTGCTTATGAAAAGCATCATCTATTTAAGGTAACAAACTTCCAACGCATAAGGCTCAAAAATGCAACCCATATGCTCGACCATGTTTGATTTCACTGGGCAATATTTTTTATAATTGAATACAGTTGTTAATAAAGGTAAAAAAAAACATAAATGTCAAGGGTCATTCAATGAAAAATACTCCTTGTAACATAATAAGAGGAGCCTAATTAGAATGAGGTGATATGAAAGCCTCGTTATTTAGGAATTAAACTACATCACATAAGCACGAAATGCAAACCAAGATGAATGATTGATTTTCGCAGATGCAAGTAAGTAGATTTAGAGAGTTTCAATGGAGTTTAAATTTGTGTCATTTCATTAATATACTAGGTGGTTTAGCCACATTTGTCATTCTCATCATCAATGTATCAAAATGTGTGGTTGCAATTAAAAGAGGAGCCCTGCAACAAGAAATGATGGGAGGTACTCTTTATTTTGGAACTCAACCAATTATTATCAATAAGAAATGCGAGAATCAAGATGGAGGACTCTTGTTTGTTAGAAATTGAATGAATTCCTCTGATTGATGGTTCTTGGGCAATATTTTTATAATGAATATAGTCGTTTAATAAAGGTAGAAAACATAATGTCAAGGTCATTGAATGAAAAATACTCCTTGTAACAATAAGAGGAGCCTAATTAGCATGAGGTGATATGAAAGCCTCATTATTTAGGAATTAAACTACATCACATAAGCGCGAAATACAAACCAAGATGAATGATTGATTTCGCAGATGCAAGTAAGTAGATTTAGAGTTTCAATGGAGTTTTAAATTTGTGTCATTTTTCATTAATATACTAGGTGGTTTAGCCACATTTGTCATTCTCATCATCAATGTATCAAAATGTGTGGTTGCAATTAAAAGAGGAGCCCTGCAACAAGAAATGATGGGAGGTACTCTTTATTTTTGGAACTCAACCAATTATTATCAATAAGAAATGCGAATCAAGATGGAGGACTCTTGTTTGTTAGAATTGAATGAATTTTCCTCTGATTGATGGTTCTTGGGCAATATTTTTTATAATGAATATAGTCGTTAATAAAGGTAAAAAACATAATGTCAAGGTCATTGAATGAAAAATACTCCTTGTAACAATAAGAGGAGCCTAATTAGCATGAGGTGATATGAAAGCCTCATTATTTAGGAATTAAACTACATCACATAAGCACGAAATGCAAACCAAGATGAATGATTGATTTCGCAGATGCAAGTAAGTAGATTTAGAGTTTCAATGGAGTTTAAATTTGTGTCATTTCATTAATATACTAGGTGGTTTAGCCACATTTGTCATTCTCATCATCAATGTATCAAAATGTGTGGTTGCAATTAAAAGAGGAGCCCTGCAACAAGAAATGATGGGAGGTACTCTTTATTTTGGAACTCAACCAATTATTATCAATAAGAAATGCGAATCAAGATGGAGGACTCTTGTTTGTTAGAATTGAATGAATTCCTCTCTGATTGATGGTTCTTGGGCAATATTTTTTATAATGAATATAGTCGTTAATAAAGGGTAAAAAAACATAATGTCAAGGTCATTGAATGAAAAATACTCCTTGTAACAATAAGAGGAGCCTAATTAGCATGAGGTGATATGAAAGCCTCATTATTTAGGAATTAAACTACATCACATAAGCACGAAATGCAAACCAAGATGAATGATTGATTTCGCAGATGCAAGTAAGTAGATTTAGAGTTTCAATGGAGTTTAAATTTGTGTCATTTCATTTAATATACTAGGTGGTTTAGCCACATTTGTCATTCTCATCATCAATGTATCAAAATGTGTGGTTGCAATTAAAAGAGGAGCCCTGCAACAAGAAATGATGGGAGGTACTCTTTATTTTGGAACTCAACCAATTATTATCAATAAGAAATGCGAATCAAGATGGAGGACTCTTGTTTGTTGGAATTGAATGAATTCCTCTGATTGATGGTTCTTGGGCAATATTTTTTATAATGAATATAGTCGTTAATAAAGGTAAAAAACATAATGTCAAGGTCATTGAATGAAAAATACTCCTTGTAACAATAAGAGGAGCCTAATTAGCATGAGGTGATATGAAAGCCTCATTATTTAGGAATTAAACTACATCACATAAGCACGCGAAATGCAAACCAAGATGAATGATTGATTTCGCAGATGCAAGTAAGTAGATTTAGAGTTTCAATGGAGTTTAAATTTTGTGTCATTTCATTAATATACTAGGTGGTTTAGCCACATTTGTCATTCTCATCATCAATGTATCAAAAAATGTGTGGTTGCAATTAAAAGAGGAGCCCTTGCAACAAGAAATGATGGGAGGTACTCTTTATTTTGGAACTCAACCAATTATTATCAATAAGAAATGCGAATCAAGATGGAGGACTCTTGTTTGTTAGAATTGAATGAATTCCTCTGATTGATGGTTCTTGGGCAATATTTTTATAATGAATATAGTCGTTAATAAAGGTAGAAAACATAATGTCAAGGTCATTGAATGAAAAATACTCCTTGTAACAATAAGAGGAGCCTAATTAGCATGAGGTGATATGAAAGCCTCATTATTTAGGAATTAAACTACATCACATAAGCACGAAATGCAAACCAAGATGAATGATTGATTTTCGCAGATGCAAGTAAGTAGATTTAGAGTTTCAATGGAGTTTAAATTTGTGTCATTTCATTAATATACTAGGTGGTTTAGCCACATTTGTCATTCTCATCATCAATGTATCAAAATGTGTGGTTGCAATTAAAAGAGGAGCCCTGCAACAAGAAATGATGGGAGGTACTCTTTATTTTGGAACTCAACCAATTATTATCAATAAGAAATGCGAATGAAGATGGAGGACTCTTGTTTGTTAGAATTGAATGAATTCCTCTTATTGATGGTTCATGGGCAATATTTTTATAATGAATATAGTCGTTAATAAAGGTAAAAAACATAATGTCAAGGTTATTCAATGAAAAATACTCCTTGTAACAATAAGAGGAGCCTAATTAGCATGAGGTGATATGAAAGCCTCATTATTTAGGAATTAAACTACATCACATAAGCACGAAATGCAAACCAAGATGAATGATTGATTTCGCAGATGCAGGTAAGTAGATTTAGAGTTTCAATGGAGTTTTAAATTTGTGTCATTTCATTAATATACTAGGTGGTTTAGCCACATTTGTCATTCTCATCATCAATGTATCAAAATGTGTGGTTGCAATTAAAAGAGGAGCCCTGCAACAAGAAATGATGGGAGGTACTCTTTATTTTGGAACTCAACCAATTATTATCAATAAGAAATGCAAATCAAGATGGAGGACTCTTGTTTGTTAGAATTGAATGAATTCCTCTGATTGATGGCTCTTGGGCAATATTTTTATAATGAATATAGTTGTTAATAAAGGTAAAAAAACATAATGTCAAGGTTATTCAATGAAAAATACTCCTTGTAACAATAAGAGGAGCCTAATTAGCATGAGGTGATATGAAAGCCTCATTATTTAGGAATTAAACTACATCACATAAGCACGAAATACAAACCAAGATGAATGATTGATTTCGCAGATGCAAGTAAGTAGATTTAGAGTTTCAATGGAGTTTAAATTTGTGTCATTTCATTAATATACTAGGTGGTTTAGCCACATTTGTCATTCTCATCATCAATGTATCAAAATGTGTGGTTGCAATTAAAAGAGGAGCCCTGCAACAAGAAATGATGGGAGGTACTCTTTATTTTGGAACTCAACCAATTATTATCAATAAGAAATGCGAATCAAGATGGAGGACTCTTGTTTGTTAGAATTGAATGAATTCCTCTGATTGATGGTTCTCATGGGCAATATTTTTTATAATGAATATAGTCGTTAATAAAGGTAAAAAAACATAATGTCAAGGTCATTGAATGAAAAATACTCCTTGTAACAATAAGAGGAGCCTAATTAGCATGAGGTGATATGAAAGCCTCATTATTTAGGAATTAAACTACATCACATAAGCACGAAATGCAAACCAAGATGAATGATTGATTTCGCAGATGCAAGTAAGTAGATTTAGAGTTTCAATGGAGTTTTTAAATTTGTGTCATTTCATTAATATACTAGGTGGTTTAGCCACATTTGTCATTCTCATCATCAATGTATCAAAATGTGTGGTTGCAATTAAAAGAGGAGCCCTGCAACAAGAAATGATGGGAGGTACTCTTTATTTTGGAACTCAACCAATTATTATCAATAAGAAATGCGAATCAAGATGGAGGACTCTTGTTTGTTAGGAATTGAATGAATTCCTCTGATTGATGGTTCTTGGGGCAATATTTTTATAATGAATATAGTCGTTAATAAAGGTAGAAAACATAATGTCAAGGTCATTGAATGAAAAATACTCCTTGTAACAATAAGAGGAGCCTAATTAGCATGAGGTGATATGAAAGCCTCATTATTTAGGAATTAAACTACATCACATAAGCACGAAATGCAAACCAAGATGAATGATTGATTTCGCAGATGCAAGTAAGTAGATTTAGAGTTTCAATGGAGTTTAAATTTGTGTCATTTCATTAATATACTAGGTGGTTTAGCCACATTTGTCATTCTCATCATCAATGTATCAAAATGTGTGGTTGCAATTAAAAGAGGAGCCCTGCAACAAGAAATGATGGGAGGTACTCTTTATTTTGGAACTCAACCAATTATTATCAATAAGAAATGCGAATGAAGATGGAGGACTCTTGTTTGTTAGAATTGAATGAATTTCCTCTGATTGATGGTTCTTGGGCAATATTTTTATAATGAATATAGTCGTTAATAAAGGTAGAAAAAACATAATGTCAAGGTCATTGAATGAAAAAATACTCCTTGTAACAATAAGAGGAGCCTAATTAGCATGAGGTGATATGAAAGCCTCATTATTTAGGAATTAAACTACATCACATAAGCAGCGCGAAATGCAAACCAAGATGAATGATTGATTTCGCAGATGCAAGTAAGTAGATTTAGAGTTTCAATGGAGTTTAAATTTGTGTCATTTCATTTAATATACTAGGTGGTTTAGCCACATTTGTCATTCTCATCATCAATGTATCAAAATGTGTGGTTGCAATTAAAAGAGGAGCCCTGCAACAAGAAATGATGGGAGGTACTCTTTATTTTGGAACTCAACCAATTATTATCAATAAGAAATGCGAATCAAGATGGAGGACTCTTGTTTGTTAGGATTGAATGAATTCCTCTGATTGATGGTTCATGGGCAATATTTTTATAATGAATATAGTCGTTAATAAAGGTAAAAAACATAATGTCAAGGTTCATTGAATGAAAAATACTCCTTGTAACAATAAGAGGAGCCTAATTTAGCATGAGGTGATATGAAAGCCTCATTATTTAGGAATTAAACTACATCACATAAGCACGAAATGCAAACCAAGATGAATGATTGATTTCGCAGATGCAAGTAAGTAGATTTAGAGTTTTCAATGGAGTTTAAATTTGTGTCATTTCATTAATATACTAGGTGGTTTAGCCACATTTGTCATTCTCATCATCAATGTATCAAAATGTGTGGTTGCAATTAAAAGAGGAGCCCTGCAACAAGAAATGATGGGAGGTACTCTTTATTTTGGAACTCAACCAATTATTATCAATAAGAAATGCGAATCAAGATGGAGGACTCTTGTTTGTTAGAATTGAATGAATTCCTCTGATTGATGGTTCTTGGGCAATATTTTTATAATGAATATAGTCGTTAATAAAGGTAGAAAACATAATGTCAAGGTCATTGAATGAAAAATACTCCTTGTAACAATAAGAGGAGCCTAATTAGCATGAGGTGATATGAAAGCCTCATTTATTTAGGAATTAAACTACATCACATAAGCACGAAATGCAAACCAAGATGAATGATTGATTTCGCAGATGCAAGTAAGTAGATTTAGAGTTTCAATGGAGTTTAAATTTGTGTCATTTCATTAATATACTAGGTGGTTTAGCCACATTTGTCATTCTCATCATCAATGTATCAAAATGTGTGGTTGCAATTAAAAGAGGAGCCCTGCAACAAGAAATGATGGGAGGTACTCTTTATTTTGGAACTCAACCAATTATTATCAATAAGAAATGCGAATGATGATGGAGGACTCTTGTTTGTTGGAATTGAATGATTTCCTCTTATTGATGGTTCTTGGGCAATATTTTTATAATGAATATAGTTGTTAATAAAGGTAAAAAAACATAATGTCAAGGTTATTCAATGAAAAATACTCCTTGTAACAATAAGAGGAGCCTAATTAGCATGAGGTGATATGAAAGCCTCATTATTTAGGAATTAAACTACATCACATAAGCACGAAAATGCAAACCAAGATGAATGATTGATTTCGCAGATGCAAGTAAGTAGATTTAGAGTTTCAATGGAGTTTAAATTTGTGTCATTTCATTAATATACTAGGTGGTTTAGCCACATTTGTCATTCTCATCGTCAATGTATCAAAATGTGTGGTTGCAATTAAAAGAGGAGCCCTGCAACAAGAAATGATGGGAGGTACTCTTTATTTTTGGAACTCAACCAATTATTATCAATAAGAAATGCGAATGAAGATGGAGGACTCTTGTTTGTTAGAATTGAATGAATTCCTCTGATTGATGGTTCTGGGCAATATTTTTATAATGAATATAGTCGTTAATAAAGGTAAAAAAAATAATGTCAAGGTCAATTGAATGAAAAAAATACTCCTTGTAACAATAAGAGGAGCCTAATTAGCATGAGGTGATATGAAAGCCTCATTATTTAGGAATTAAAACTACATCACATAAGCGCGAAATACAAACCAAGATGAATGATTGATTTCGCAGATGCAAGTAAGTAGATTTAGAGTTTCAATGGAGTTTAAATTTGTGTCATTTCATTAATATACTAGGTGGTTTAGCCACATTTGTCATTCTCATCATCAATGTATCAAAATGTGTGGTTGCAATTAAAAGAGGAGCCCTACAACAAGAAATGATGGGAGGTACTCTTTATTTTGGAACACAACCAATTATTATCAATAAGAAATGCGAATCAAGATGGAGGACTCTTGTTTGTTAGAATTGAATGAATTCCTCTGATTGATGGTTCTTGGGCAATATTTTTATAATGAATATAGTCGTTAATAAAGGTAGAAAACATAATGTCAAGGTCATTGAATGAAAAATACTCCTTGTAACAATAAGAGGAGCCTAATTAGCATGAGGTGATATGAAAGCCTCATTATTTAGGAATTAAACTACATCACATAAGCGCGAAATGCAAACCAAGATGAATGATTGATTTCGCAGATGCAAGTAAGTAGATTTAGAGTTTCAATGGAGTTTAAATTTGTGTCATTTCATTAATATACTAGGTGGTTTAGCCACATTTGTCATTCTCATCATCAATGTATCAAAAATGTGTGGTTGCAATTAAAAGAGGAGCCCTGCAACAAGAAATGATGGGAGGTACTCTTTATTTTGGAACTCAACCAATTATTATCAATAAGAAATGCGAATGATGATGGAGGACTCTTGTTTGTTAGAATTGAATGAATTCCTCTGATTGATGGTTCTTGGGCAATATTTTTATAATGAATATAGTCGTTAATAAAGGTAAAAAACATAATGTCAAGGTCATTGAATGAAAAATACTCCTTGTAACAATAAGAGGAGCCTAATTAGCATGAGGTGATATGAAAGCCTCATTATTTAGGAATTAAACTACATCACATAAGCACGAAATGCAAACCAAGATGAATGATTGATTTTCGCAGATGCAAGTAAGTAGATTTAGAGTTTCAATGGAGTTTAAATTTGTGTCATTTCATTAAATATACTAGGTGGTTTAGCCACATTTGTCATTCTCATCATCAATGTATCAAAATGTGTGGTTGCAATTAAAAGAGGAGCCCTGCAACAAGAAATGATGGGAGGTACTCTTTATTTTGGAACTCAACCAATTATTATCAATAAGAAATGCGAATCATGATGGAGGACTCTTGTTTGTTAGAATTGAATGAATTCCTCTGATTGATGGTTCTTGGGCAATATTTTTTTATAATGAATATAGTCGTTAATAAAGGTAGAAAACATAATGTCAAGGTCATTGAATGAAAAAATACTCTCCTTGTAACAATAAGAGGAGCCCTAATTAGCATGAGGTGATATGAAAGCCTCATTATTTAGGAATTAAACTACATCACATAAGCGCGAAATGCAAACCAAGATGAATGATTGATTTCGCAGATGCAAGTAAGTAGATTTAGAGTTTCAATGGAGTTTAAAATTTGTGTCATTTCATTAATATACTAGGTGGTTTAGCCACATTTGTCATTCTCATCATCAATGTATCAAAATGTGTGGTTGCAATTAAAAGAGGAGGCCCTGCAACAAGAAATGATGGGAGGTACTCTTTATTTTGGAAACTCAACCAATTATTATCAATAAGAAATGCGAATCAAGATGGAGGACTCTTGTTTGTTAGAATTGAATGAATTCCTCTGATTGATGGTTCTCTTGGGCAATATTTTTATAATGAATATAGTCGTTAATAAAGGTAAAAACATAATGTCAAGGTCATTGAATGAAAAATACTCCTTGTAACAATAAGAGGAGCCTAATTAGCATGAGGTGATATGAAAGCCTCATTATTTAGGAATTAAACTACATCACATAAGCACGAAATGCAAACCAAGATGAATGATTGATTTCGCAGATGCAAGTAAGTAGATTTAGAGTTTCAATGGAGTTTAAATTTGTGTCATTTCATTAATATACTAGGTGGTTTAGCCACATTTGTCATTCTCATCATCAATGTATCAAAATGTGTGGTTGCAATTAAAAGAGGAGCCCTGCAACAAGAAATGATGGGAGGTACTCTTTATTTTGGAACTCAACCAATTATTATCAATAAGAAATGCAATCAAGATGGAGGACTCTTGTTTGTTAGAATTGAATGAATTCCTCTGATTGATGGTTCTTGGGCAATATTTTTATAATGAATATAGTCGTTAATAAAGGTAAAAACATAATGTCAAGGTCATTGAATGAAAAATACTCCTTGTAAACAATAAGAGGAGCCTAATTAGCATGAGGTGATATGAAAGCCTCATTATTTAGGAATTAAACTACATCACATAAGCGCGAAATGCAAACCAAGATGAATGATTGATTTCGCAGATGCAAGTAAGTAGATTTAGAGTTTCAATGGAGTTTAAATTTTGTGTCATTTCATTAATATACTAGGTGGTTTAGCCACATTTGTCATTCTCATCATCAATGTATCAAAATGTGTGGTTGCAATTAAAAGAGGAGCCCCCTGCAACAAGAAATGATGGGAGGTACTCTTTATTTTGGAACTCAACCAATTATTATCAATAAGAAATGCGAATGAAGATGGAGGACTCTTGTTTGTTTGGAATTGAATGAATTCCTCTTATTGATGGTTCTTGGGCAATATTTTTATTATGAATATAGTCGTTAATAAAGGTAAAAAACATAATGTCAAGGTCATTGAATGAAAAATACTCCTTGTAACAATAAGAGGAGCCTAATTAGCGTGATGTGATATGAAAGCCTCATTATTTAGGAATTAAACTACATCACATAAGCACGAAATGCAAACCAAGATGAATGATTGATTTCGTAGATGCAAGTAAGTAGATTTAGAGTTTCAATGGAGTTTAAATTTGTGTCATTTCATTAATATACTAGGTGGTTTAGCCACATTTGACATTCTCATCATCAATGTATCAAAATGTGTGGTTGCAATTAAAAGTGGAGCCCTGCAACAAGAAATGATGGGAGGTACTCTTTATTTTGGAACTCAACCAATTATTATCAATAAGAAAATGCGAATGATGATGGAGGACTCTTGTTTGTTAGAATTGAATGAATTCCTCTGATTGATGGTTCTTGGGCAATATTTTTTATAATGAATATAGTCGTTAATAAAGGTAAAAAACATAATGTGTCAAGGTCATTGAATGAAAAATACTCCTTGTAACAATAAGAGGAGCCTAATTAGCATGAGGTGATATGAAAAGCCTCATTATTTAGGAATTAAACTACATCACATAAGCACGAAATGCAAACCAAGATGAATGATTGATTTCGCAGATGCAAGTAAGTAGATTTAGAGTTTCAATGGAGTTTAAATTTGTGTCATTTCATTAATATACTAGGTGGTTTAGCCACATTTGTCATTCTCATCATCAATGTATCAAAATGTGTGTGGTTGCAATTAAAAGAGGAGCCCTGCAACAAGAAATGATGGGAGGTACTCTTTATTTTGGAACTCAACCAATTATTATCAATAAGAAATGCGAATCAAGATGGAGGACTCTTGTTTGTTAGAATTGAAATGAATTCCTCTGATTGATGGTTCTTGGGCAATATTTTTATAATGAATATAGTCGTTAATAAAGGTAAAAAACATAATGTCAAGGTCATTGAATGAAAAATACTCCTTGTAACAATAAGAGGAGCCTAATTAGCATGAGGTGATATGAAAGCCTCATTATTTTAGGAATTAAAACTACATCACATAAGCGCGAAATGCAAACCAAGATGAATGATTGATTTCGCAGATGCAAGTAAGTAGATTTAGAGTTTCAATGGAGTTTAAATTTGTGTCATTTTTCATTAATATACTAGGTGGTTTAGCCACATTTGTCATTCTCATCATCAATGTATCAAAATGTGTGGTTGCAATTAAAAGAGGAGCCCTGTAACAAGAAATGATGGGAGGTACTCTTTATTTTGGAACTCAACCAATTATTATCAATAAGAAATGCGAATGATGATGGAGGACTCTTGTTTGTTGGAATTGAATGAATTCCTCTGATTGATGGTTCTTGGGCAATATTTTTATAATGAATATAGTCGTTAATAAAGGTAAAAAACATAATGTCAAGGTCATTGAATGAAAAATACTCCTTGTAACAATAAGAGGAGCCTAATTAGCATGAGGTGATATGAAAGCCTCATTATTTAGGAATTAAACTACATCACATAAGCACGAAATGCAAACCAAGATGAATGATTGATTTCGCAGATGCAAGTAAGTAGATTTTAGAGTTTCAATGGAGTTTAAATTTGTGTCATTTCATTAATATACTAGGTGGTTTAGCCACATTTGTCATTCTCATCATCAATGTATCAAAATGTGTGGTTGCAATTAAAAGAGGAGCCCTGCAACAAGAAATGATGGGAGGTACTCTTTATTTTGGAACTCAACCAATTATTATCAATAAGAAATGCGAATCATGATGGAGGACTCTTGTTTGTTGTTAGAATTGAATGAATTCCTCTTGATTGATGGTTCTTGGGCAATATTTTTATAATGAATATAGTCGTTAATAAAGGTAAAAAACATAATGTCAAGGTTATTGAATGAAAAATACTCCTTGTAACAATAAGAGGAGCCTAATTAGCATGAGGTGATATGAAAGCCTCATTATTTAGGAATTAAAACTACATCACATAAGCACGAAATGCAAACCAAGATGAATGATTGATTTCGCAGATGCAAGTAAGTAGATTTAGAGTTTCAATGGAGTTTAAATTTGTGTCATTTCATTAATATACTAGGTGGTTTAGCCACATTTGTCATTTCTCATCATCAATGTATCAAAATGTGTGGTTGCAATTAAAAGAGGAGCCCTGCAACAAGAAATGATGGGAGGTACTCTTTATTTTGGAACTCAACCAATTATTATCAATAAGAAATGCGAATCAAGATGGAGGACTCTTGTTTGTTAGAATTGAATGAATTCCTCTGATTGATGGTTCTTGGGCAATATTTTTATAATGAATATAGTCGTTAATAAAGGTAGAAAACATAATGTCAAGGTCATTGAATGAAAAATACTCCTTGTAACAATAAGAGGAGCCTAATTAGCATGAGGTGATATGAAAGCCTCATTATTTAGGAATTAAACTACATCACATAAGCGCGAAATGCAAACCAAGATGAATGATTGATTTCGCAGATGCAAGTAAGTAGATTTAGAGTTTCAATGGAGTTTAAATTTGTGTCATTTCATTAATATACTAGGTGGTTTAGCCACATTTGTCATTCTCATCATCAATGTATCAAAATGTGTGGTTGCAATTAAAAGAGGAGCCCTGCAACAAGAAATGATGGGAGGTACTCTTTATTTTGGAACTCAACCAATTATTATCAATAAGAAATGCGAATCAAGATGGAGGACTCTTGTTTGTTAGAATTGAATGAATTCCTCTGATTGATGGTTCTTGGGCAATATTTTTATAATGAATATAGTCGTTAATAAAGGTAGAAAAACATAATGTCAAGGTCATTGAATGAAAAATACTCCTTGTAACAATAAGAGGAGCCTAATTAGCATGAGGTGATATGAAAGCCTCATTATTTAGGAATTAAACTACATCACATAAGCACGAAATGCAAACCAAGATGAATGATTGATTTCGCAGATGCAAGTAAGTAGATTTAGAGTTTCAATGGAGTTTAAATTTGTGTCATTTCATTAATATACTAGGTGGTTTAGCCACATTTGTCATTCTCATCATCAATGTATCAAAATGTGTGGTTGCAATTAAAAGAGGAGCCCTGCAACAAGAAATGATGGGAGGTACTCTTTATTTTGGAACTCAACCAATTATTATCAATAAGAAATGCGAATCAAGATGGAGGACTCTTGTTTGTTAGAATTGAATGAATTCCTCTGATTGATGGTTCTTGGGCAATATTTTTATAATGAATATAGTCGTTAATAAAGGTAGAAAACATAATGTCAAGGTCATTGAATGAAAAATACTCCTTGTAACAATAAGAGGAGCCTAATTAGCATGAGATGATATGAAAGCCTCATTATTTAGGAATTAAACTACATCACATAAGCACGAAATGCAAACCAAGATGAATGATTGATTTCGCAGATGCAAGTAAGTAGATTTAGAGTTTCAATGGAGTTTAAATTTGTGTCATTTCATTAATATACTAGGTGGTTTAGCCACATTTGTCATTCTCATCATCAATGTATCAAAATGTGTGGTTGCAATTAAAAGAGGAGCCCTGCAACAAGAAATGATGGGAGGTACTCTTTATTTTGGAACTCAACCAATTATTATCAATAAGAAATGCGAATCAAGATGGAGGACTCTTGTTTGTTAGAATTGAATGATTTCCTCTTATTGATGGTTCTTGGGCAATATTTTTATAATGAATATAGTCGTTAATAAAGGTAGAAAACATAATGTCAAGGTCATTGAATGAAAAATACTCCTTGTAACAATAAGAGGAGCCTAATTAGCATGAGGTGATATGAAAGCCTCATTATTTAGGAATTAAAACTACATCACATAAGCACGAAATGCAAACCAAGATGAATGATTGATTTCGCAGATGCAAGTAAGTAGATTTAGAGTTTCAATGGAGTTTAAATTTGTGTCATTTCATTAATATACTAGGTGGTTTAGCCACATTTGTCATTCTCATCATCAATGTATCAAAATGTGTGGTTGCAATTAAAAGAGGAGCCCTGCAACAAGAAATGATGGGAGGTACTCTTTATTTTGGAACTCAACCAATTATTATCAATAAGAAATGCGAATGATGATGGAGGACTCTTGTTTGTTGGAATTGAATGAATTCCTCTTATTGATGGTTCTTGGGCAATATTTTTATAATGAATATAGTCGTTAATAAAGGTAAAAAACATAATGTCAAGGTCATTGAATGAAAAATACTCCTTGTAACAATAAGAGGAGCCTAATTAGCATGAGGTGATATGAAAGCCTCATTATTTAGGAAATTAAACTACATCACATAAGCACGAAATGCAAAACCAAGATGAATGATTGATTTCGCAGATGCAAGTAAGTAGATTTAGAGTTTCAATGGAGTTTTAAATTTGTGTCATTTCATTAATATACTAGGTGGTTTAGCCACATTTGTCATTCTCATCATCAATGTATCAAAATGTGTGGTTGCAATTAAAAGAGGAGCCCTGCAACAAGAAATGATGGGAGGTACTCTTTATTTTGGAACTCAACCAATTATTATCAATAAGAAATGCGAATCAAGATGGAGGACTCTTGTTTGTTAGAATTGAATGAATTCCTCTGATTGATGGTTCTTGGGCAAATATTTTTATAATGAATATAGTCGTTAATAAAGGTAAAAAACATAATGTCAAGGTCATTTGAATGAAAAATACTCCTTGTAACAATAAGAGGAGCCTAATTAGCATGAGGTGATATGAAAGCCTCATTATTTAGGAATTAAACTACATCACATAAGCACGAAATGCAAACCAAGATGAATGATTGATTTCGCAGATGCAAGTAAGTAGATTTAGAGTTTCAATGGAGTTTAAATTTGTGTCATTTCATTAATATACTAGGTGGTTTAGCCACATTTGTCATTCTCATCATCAATGTATCAAAATGTGTGGTTGCAATTAAAAGAGGAGCCCTGCAACAAGAAATGATGGGAGGTACTCTTTATTTTGGAACTCAACCAATTATTATCAATAAGAAATGCGAATGATGATGGAGGACTCTTGTTTGTTTAGAATTGAATGAATTCCTCTTATTGATGGTTCATGGGCAATATTTTTATAATGAATATAGTCGTTAATAAAGGTAAAAAAACATAATGTCAAGGTTATTCAATGAAAAAATACTCCTTGTAACAATAAGAGGAGCCTAATTAGCATGAGGTGATATGAAAGCCTCATTATTTAGGAATTAAACTACATCACATAAGCACGAAATGCAAACCAAGATGAATGATTGATTTCGCAGATGCAAGTAAGTAGATTTAGAGTTTCAATGGAGTTTAAATTTGTGTCATTTCATTAATATACTAGGTGGTTTAGCCACATTTGTCATTCTCATCATCAATGTATCAAAATGTGTGGTTGCAATTAAAAAGAGGAGCCCTGCAACAAGAAATGATGGGAGGTACTCTTTATTTTGGAACTCAACCAATTATTATCAATAAGAAATGCGAATCAAGATGGAGGACTCTTGTTTGTTAGAATTGAATGAATTCCTCTGATTGATGGTTCTTGGGCAATATATTTTTATAATGAATATAGTCGTTAATAAAGGTAAAAAACATAATGTCAAGGTCATTGAATGAAAAATACTCCTTGTAACAATAAGAGGAGCCTAATTAGCATGAGGTGATATGAAAGCCTCATTATTTAGGAATTAAACTACATCACATAAGCACGAAATGCAAACCAAGATGAATGATTGATTTCGCAGATGCAAGTAAGTAGATTTAGAGTTTCAATGGAGTTTAAATTTGTGTCATTTCATTAATATACTAGGTGGTTTAGCCACATTTGTCATTCTCATCATCAATGTATCAAAATGTGTGGTTGCAATTAAAAGAGGAGCCCTGCAACAAGAAATGATGGGAGGTACTCTTTATTTTGGAAACTCAACCAATTATTATCAATAAGAAATGCGAATCAAGATGGAGGACTCTTGTTTGTTAGAATTGAATGAATTCCTCTTATTGATGGTTCTTGGGCAATATTTTTTATAATGAATATAGTCGTTAATAAAGGTAAAAAACATAATGTCAAGGTCATTGAATGAAAAATACTCCTTGTAACAATAAGAGGAGCCTAATTAGCATGAGGTGATATGAAAGCCTCATTATTTAGGAATTAAACTACATCACATAAGCGCGAAATGCAAACCAAGATGAATGATTGATTTCGCAGATGCAAGTAAGTAGATTTAGAGTTTCAATGGAGTTTAAATTTGTGTCATTTCATTAATATACTAGGTGGTTTAGCCACATTTGTCATTCTCATCGTCAATGTATCAAAATGTGTGGTTGCAATTAAAAGAGGAGCCCTGCAACAAGAAATGATGGGAGGTACTCTTTATTTTGGAACTCAACCAATTATTATCAATAAGAAATGCAAATCAAGATGGAGGACTCTTGTTTGTTAGAATTGAATGAATTCCTCTGATTGATGGTTCTTGGGCAATATTTTTATAATGAATATAGTCGTTAATAAAGGTAAAAAAACATAATGTCAAGGTCATTGAATGAAAAATACTCCTTGTAACAATAAGAGGAGCCTAATTAGCATGAGGTGATATGAAAGCCTCATTATTTAGGAATTAAACTACATCACATAAGCGCGAAATGCAAACCAAGATGAATGATTGATTTCGCAGATGCAAGTAAGTAGATTTAGAGTTTCAATGGAGTTTAAATTTGTGTCATTTCATTAATATACTAGGTGGTTTAGCCACATTTGTCATTCTCATCATCAATGTATCAAAAAATGTGTGGTTGCAATTAAAAGAGGAGCCCTGCAACAAGAAATGATGGGAGGTACTCTTTATTTTGGAACTCAACCAATTATTATCAATAAGAAATGCGAATCAAGATGGAGGACTCTTGTTTGTTAGAATTGAATGAATTCCTCTTATTGATGGTTCTTGGGCAATATTTTTATAATGAATATAGTCGTTAATAAAGGTAAAAAAACATAATGTCAAGGTTCATTGAATGAAAAAATACTCCTTGTAACAATAAGAGGAGCCTAATTAGCATGAGGTGATATGAAAGCCTCATTATTTAGGAAATAAAACTACATCACATAAGCACGAAATGCAAACCAAGATGAATGATTGATTTCGCAGATGCAAGTAAGTAGATTTTAGAGTTTCAATGGAGTTTAAATTTGTGTCATTTCATTAATATACTAGGTGGTTTTAGCCACATTTGTCATTTCTCATCATCAATGTATCAAAATGTGTGGTTGCAATTAAAAGAGGAGCCCTGCAACAAGAAATGATGGGAGGTACTCTTTATTTTGGAACTCAACCAATTATTATCAATAAGAAATGCGAATCATGATGGAGGACTCTTGTTTGTTAGAATTGAATGAATTCCTCTTGATTGATGGTTCTTGGGCAATATTTTTATAATGAATATAGTCGTTAATAAAGGGTAAAAAACATAATGTCAAGGTCATTGAATGAAAAATACTCCTTGTAACAATAAGAGGAGCCTAATTAGCATGAGGTGATATGAAAGCCTCATTATTTAGGAATTAAACTACATCACATAAGCACGAAATGCAAACCAAGATGAATGATTGATTTCGCAGATGCAAGTAAGTAGATTTAGAGTTTCAATGGAGTTTAAATTTGTGTCATTTCATTAATATACTAGGTGGTTTAGCCACATTTGTCATTCTCATCGTCAATGTATCAAAATGTGTGGTTGCAATTAAAAGAGGAGCCCTGCAACAAGAAATGATGGGAGGTACTCTTTATTTTGAAACTCAACCAATTATTATCAATAAGAAATGCGAATGATGATGGAGGACTCTTGTTTGTTAGAATTGAATGAATTCCTCTGATTGATGGTTCTTGGGCAATATTTTTATAATGAATATAGTCGTTAACAAAGGTAGAAAAACATAATGTCAAGGTCATTGAATGAAAAATACTCCTTGTAACAATAAGAGGAGCCTAATTAGCATGAGGTGATATGAAAGCCTCATTATTTAGGAATTAAACTACATCACATAAGCACGAAATGCAAACCAAGATGAATGATTGATTTCGCAGATGCAAGTAAGTAGATTTAGAGTTTCAATGGAGTTTAAATTTGTGTCATTTCATTAATATACTAGGTGGTTTAGCCACATTTGTCATTCTCATCATCAATGTATCAAAATGTGTGGTTGCAAATTAAAAGAGGAGCCCTGCAACAAGAAATGATGGGAGGTACTCTTTATTTTGGAACTCAACCAATTATTATCAATAAGAAATGCGAATCAAGATGGAGGACTCTTGTTTGTTAGAATTGAATGAATTCCTCTGATTGATGGTTCTTGGGCAATATTTTTATATAATGAATATAGTCGTTAATAAAGTAGTAAAAAAACATAATGTCAAGGTCATTGAATGAAAAATACTCCTTGTAACAATAAGAGGAGCCTAATTAGCATGAGGTGATATGAAAGCCTCATTTATTTAGGAATTAAACTACATCACATAAGCACGAAATGCAAACCAAGATGAATGATTGATTTCGCAGATGCAAGTAAGTAGATTTAGAGTTTCAATGGAGTTTAAATTTGTGTCATTTCATTAATATACTAGGTGGTTTAGCCACATTTGTCATTCTCATCATCAATGTATCAAAATGTGTGGTTGCAATTAAAAGAGGAGCCCTGCAACAAGAAATGATGGGAGGTACTCTTTATTTTGGAACTCAACCAATTATTATCAATAAGAAATGCGAATCAAGATGGAGGACTCTTGTTTGTTAGAATTGAATGAATTCCTCTGATTGATGGTTCTTGGGCAAATATTTTTATAATGAATATAGTCGTTAATAAAGGTAGAAAACATAATGTCAAGGTCATTGAATGAAAAATACTCCTTGTAACAATAAGAGGAGCCTAATTAGCATGAGGTGATATGAAAGCCTCATTATTAGGGAATTAAACTACATCACATAAGCGCGAAATGCAAACCAAGATGAATGATTGATTTCGCAGATGCAAGTAAGTAGATTTAGAGTTTCAATGGAGTTTAAATTTGTGTCATTTCATTAATATACTAGGTGGTTTAGCCACATTTGTCATTTCTCATCATCAATGTATCAAAATGTGTGGTTGCAATTAAAAGAGGAGCCCTGCAACAAGAAATGATGGGAGGTACTCTTTATTTTGGAACTCAAACCAATTATTATCAATAAGAAATGCGAATGAAGATGGAGGACTCTTGTTTGTTAGAATTGAATGAATTCCTCTGATTGATGGGTTCTTGGGCAATATTTTTATAATGAATATAGTCGTTAATAAAGGTAAAAAACATAATGTCAAGGTTTATTGAATGAAAAATACTCCTTGTAACAATAAGAGGAGCCTAATTAGCATGAGGTGATATGAAAGCCTCATTATTTAGGAATTAAACTACATCACATAAGCACGAAATGCAAACCAAGATGAATGATTGATTTCGCAGATGCAAGTAAGTAGATTTAGAGTTTCAATGGAGTTTAAATTTGTGTCATTTCATTAATATACTAGGTGGTTTAGCCACATTTGTCATTCTCATCATCAATGTATCAAAATGTGTGGTTGCAATTAAAAGAGGAGCCCTGCAACAAGAAATGATGGGAGGTACTCTTTATTTTGGAACTCAACCAATTATTATCAATAAGAAATGCGAATCAAGATGGAGGACTCTTGTTTGTTAGAATTGAATGAATTCCTCTTATTGATGGTTCTTGGGCAATATTTTTTATAATGAATATAGTCGTTAATAAAGGTAAAAAAACATAATGTCAAGGTCATTGAATGAAAAATACTCCTTGTAACAATAAGAGGAGCCTAATTAGCATGAGGTGATATGAAAGCCTCATTATTTTAGGAATTTAAACTACATCACATAAGCGCGAAATGCAAACCAAGATGAATGATTGATTTCGCAGATGCAAGTAAGTAGATTTAGAGTTTCAATGGAGTTTAAATTTGTGTCATTTCATTAATATACTAGGTGGTTTAGCCACATTTGTCATTCTCATCATCAATGTATCAAAATGTGTGGTTGCAATTAAAAGAGGAGCCCTGCAACAAGAAATGATGGGAGGTACTCTTTATTTTGGAACTCAACCAATTATTATCAATAAGAAATGCGAATCAATGATGGAGGACTCTTGTTTGTTAGAATTGAATGAATTCCTCTGATTGATGGTTCTTGGGCAATATTTTTATAATGAATATAGTCGTTAATAAAGGTAAAAAACATAATGTCAAGGTCATTGAATGAAAAATACTCCTTGTAACAATAAGAGGAGCCTAATTAGCATGAGGTGATATGAAAGCCTCATTATTTAGGAATTAAACTACATCACATAAGCACGAAATACAAACCAAGATGAATGATTTGATTTCGCAGATGCAAGTAAGTAGATTTAGAGTTTCAATGGAGTTTAAATTTGTGTCATTTCATTAATATACTAGGTGGTTTAGCCACATTTGTCATTCTCATCATCAATGTATCAAAATGTGTGGTTGCAATTAAAAGAGGAGCCCTGCAACAAGAAATGATGGGGAGGTACTCTTTATTTTGGAACTCAACCAATTATTATCAATAAGAAATGCGAATAAAGATGGAGGACTCTTGTTTGTTAGAATTGAATGAATTCCTCTGATTGATGATGGTTCTTGGGCAATATTTTTATAATGAATATAGTCGTTAATAAAGGTAAAAAACATAATGTCAAGGTCATTGAATGAAAAAATACTCCTTGTAACAATAAGAGGAGCCTAATTAGCATGAGGTGATATGAAAGCCTCATTATTTAGGAATTTAAACTACATCACATAAGCACGAAATGCAAACCAAGATGAATGATTGATTTCGCAGATGCAAGTAAGTAGATTTAGAGTTTCAATGGAGTTTAAATTTGTGTCATTTCATTAATATACTAGGTGGTTTAGCCACATTTGTCATTCTCATCATCAATGTATCAAAATGTGTGGTTGCAATTAAAAGAGGAGCCCTGCAACAAGAAATGATGGGAGGTACTCTTTATTTTGGAACTCAACCAATTATTATCAATAAGAAATGCGAATCAAGATGGAGGACTCTCTTGTTTGTTAGAATTGAATGAATTCCTCTTGATTGATGGTTCTTGGGCAATATTTTTATAATGAATATAGTCGTTAATAAAGGTAGAAAAACATAATGTCAAGGTCATTGAATGAAAAATACTCCTTGTAACAATAAGAGGAGCCTAATTAGCATGAGGTGATATGAAAGCCTCATTATTTAGGAATTAAACTACATCACATAAGCACGAAATGCAAACCAAGATGAATGATTGATTTCGCAGATGCAAGTAAGTAGATTTAGAGTTTCAATGGAGTTTAAATTTGTGTCATTTCATTAATATACTAGGTGGTTTAGCCACATTTGTCATTCTCATCATCAATGTATCAAAATGTGTGGTTGCAATTAAAAGAGGAGCCCTGCAACAAGAAATGATGGGAGGTACTCTTTATTTTGGAACTCAACCAATTATTATCAATAAGAAATGAGAATGATGATGGAGGACTCTTGTTTGTAAGAATTGAATGAATTTCCTCTGATTGATGGTTCTTGGGCAATATTTTTATAATGAATATAGTCGTTAATAAAGGTAAAAAAACATAATGTCAAGGTCATTGAATGAAAAATACTCCTTGTAACAATAAGAGGAGCCTAATTAGCATGAGGTGATATGAAAGCCTCATTATTTAGGAATTAAACTACATCACATAACCGCGAAATACAAACCAAGATGAATGATTGATTTCGCAGATGCAAGTAAGTAGATTTAGAGTTTCAATGGAGTTTAAATTTGTGTCATTTCATTAATATACTAGGTGGTTTAGCCACATTTGTCATTCTCATCATCAATGTATCAAAATGTGTGGTTGCAATTAAAAGAGGAGCCCTGCAACAAGAAATGATGGGAGGTACTCTTTATTTTGGAACTCAACCAATTATTATCAATAAGAAATGCGAATCAAGATGGAGGACTCTTGTTTGTTAGAATTGAATGAATTCCTCTGATTGATGGTTCTTGGGCAATATTTTTATAATGAATATAGTCGTTAATAAAGGTAAAAAAACATAATGTCAAGGTCATTGAATGAAAAAAATACTCCTTGTAACAATAAGAGGAGCCTAATTAGCATGAGGTGATATGAAAGCCTCATTATTTAGGAATTAAACTACATCACATAAGCGCGAAATACAAACCAAGATGAATGATTGATTTCGCAGATGCAAGTAAGTAGATTTAGAGTTTCAATGGAGTTTTAAATTTGTGTCATTTCATTAATATACTAGGTGGTTTAGCCACATTTGTCATTCTCATCATCAATGTATCAAAATGTGTGGTTGCAATTAAAAGAGGAGCCCTGCAACAAGAAATGATGGGAGGTACTCTTTATTTTGGAACTCAACCAATTATTATCAATAAGAAATGCGAATCAAGATGGAGGACTCTTGTTTGTTAGAATTGAATGAATTCCTCTGATTGATGGTTCTTTGGGCAAATATTTTTATTATGAATATAGTCGTTAATAAAGGTAAAAAACATAATGTCAAGGTCATTGAATGAAAAATACTCCTTGTAACAATAAGAGGAGCCTAATTAGCATGAGGTGATATGAAAGCCTCATTATTTAGGAATTAAACTACATCACATAAGCGCGAAATACAAACCAAGATGAATGATTGATTTCGCAGATGCAAGTAAGTAGATTTAGAGTTTCAATGGAGTTTAAATTTGTGTCATTTCATTAATATACTAGGTGGTTTAGCCACATTTGTCATTCTCATCATCAATGTATCAAAATGTGTGGGTTGCAATTAAAAGAGGAGCCCTGCAACAAGAAATGATGGGAGGTACTCTTTATTTTGGAACTCAACCAATTATTATCAATAAGAAATGCGAATGATGATGGAGGACTCTTGTTTGTTGGAATTGAATGATTTCCTCTTATTGATGGTTCTTGGGCAATATTTTTATAATGAATATAGTCGTTAATAAAGGTAAAAAACATAATGTCAAGGTCATTGAATGAAAAAATACTCCTTGTAACAATAAGAGGAGCCTAATTAGCATGAGGTGATATGAAAGCCTCATTATTTAGGAATTAAACTACATCACATAAGCACGAAATGCAAACCAAGATGAATGATTGATTTCGCAGATGCAAGTAAGTAGATTTTAGAGTTTCAATGGAGTTTAAATTTGTGTCATTTCATTAATATATACTAGGTGGTTTAGCCACATTTGTCATTCTCATCATCAATGTATCAAAATGTGTGGTTGCAAATTAAAAGAGGAGCCCTGCAACAAGAAATGATGGGAGGTACTCTTTATTTTGGAACTCAACCAATTATTATCAATAAGAAATGCGTATGATGATGGAGGACTCTTGTTTGTTGGAATTGAATGATTTCCTCTTATTGATAGTTCTTGGGCAATATTTTTATAATGAATATAGTCGTTAATAAAGGTAAAAAAACATAATGTCAAGGTCATTCAATGAAAAAATACTCCTTGTAACAATAAGAGGAGCCTAATTAGCATGAGGTGATATGAAAGCCTCATTATTTAGGAATTAAACTACATCACATAAGCACGAAATGCAAACCAAGATGAATGATTGATTTCGCAGATGCAAGTAAGTAGATTTAGAGTTTCAATGGAGTTTTAAATTTGTGTCATTTCATTAATATATACTAGGTGGTTTAGCCACATTTGTCATTCTCATCATCAATGTATCAAAATGTGTGGTTGCAATTAAAAGAGGAGCCCTGCAACAAGAAATGATGGGAGGAGGTACTCTTTATTTTGGAACTCAACCAATTATTATCAATAAGAAATGCGAATCAAGATGGAGGACTCTTGTTTGTTAGAATTGAATGAATTCCTCTGATTGATGGTTCTTGGGCAATATTTTTTATAATGAATATAGTCGTTAATAAAGGTAAAAAACATAATGTCAAGGTCATTGAATGAAAAATACTCCTTGTAACAATAAGAGGAGCCTAATTAGCATGAGGTGATATATGAAAGCCTCATTATTTAGGAAATTAAACTACATCACATAAGCGCGAAATGCAAACCAAGATGAATGATTGATTTTTCGCAGATGCAAGTAAGTAGATTTAGAGTTTCAATGGAGTTTAAATTTGTGTCATTTCATTAATATACTAGGTGGTTTAGCCACATTTGTCATTCTCATCATCAATGTATCAAAATGTGTGGTTGCAATTAAAAGAGGAGCCCTGCAACAAGAAATGATGGGAGGTACTCTTTATTTTGGAACTCAACCAATTATTATCAATAAGAAATGCGAATCAAGATGGAGGGACTCTTGTTTGTTGGAATTGAATGAATTCCTCTGATTGATGGTTCTTGGGCAATATTTTTATAATGAATATAGTCGTTAATAAAGGTAAAAAAAAAACATAATGTCAAGGTTATTCAATGAAAAATACTCCTTGTAACAATAAGAGGAGCCTAATTAGCATGAGGTGATATGAAAGCCTCATTATTTAGGAATTTAAACTACATCACATAAGCACGAAATGCAAACCAAGATGAATGATTGATTTCGCAGATGCAAGTAAGTAGATTTAGAGTTTCAATGGAGTTTAAATTTGTGTCATTTCATTAATATACTAGGTGGTTTAGCCACATTTGTCATTCTCATCATCAATGTATCAAAATGTGTGGTTGCAATTAAAAAGAGGAGCCCTGCAACAAGAAATGATGGGAGGTACTCTTTATTTTGGAACTCAACCAATTATTATCAATAAGAAATGCGAAATCAAGATGGAGGACTCTTGTTTGTTAGAATTGAATGAATTCCTCTGATTGATGGTTCTTGGGCAATATTTTTATATAATGAATATAGTCGTTAATAAAGGTAAAAAAACATAATGTCAAGGTTCATTGAATGAAAAATACTCCTTGTAACAATAAGAGGAGCCTAAATTAGCATGAGGTGATATGAAAGCCTCATTATTTAGGAATTAAACTACATCACATAAGCGCGAAATGCAAACCAAGATGAATGATTGATTTCGCAGATGCAAGTAAGTAGATTTAGAGTTTCAATGGAGTTTAAATTTGTGTCATTTCATTAATATACTAGGTGGTTTAGCCACATTTGTCATTCTCATCATCAATGTATCAAAATGTGTGGTTGCAATTAAAAAAGAGGAGAGCCCTGCAACAAGAAATGATGGGAGGTACTCTTTATTTTGGAACTCAACCAATTATTATCAATAAGAAATGCGAATCAAGATGGAGGACTCTTGTTTGTTAGAATTGAATGAATTTCCTCTTATTGATGGTTCTCTTGGGCAAATATTTTTATAATGAATATAGTCGTTAATAAAGGTAAAAAAAACATAATGTCAAGGTTATTGAATGAAAAATACTCCTTGTAACAATAAGAGGAGCCTAATTAGCATGAGGTGATATGAAAGCCTCATTATTTAGGAATTAAACTACATCACATAAGCACGAAATGCAAACCAAGATGAATGATTGATTTCGCAGATGCAAGTAAGTAGATTTAGAGTTTCAATGGAGTTTAAATTTGTGTCATTTCATTAATATACTAGGTGGTTTTAGCCCACATTTGTCATTCTCATCATCAATGTATCAAAATATCAAAATGTGTGGTTGCAATTAAAAGAGGAGCCCTGCAACAAGAAATGATGGGAGGTACTCTTTATTTTGGAACTCAACCCAATTATTATCAATAAGAAATGCGAATCAAGATGGAGGACTCTTGTTTGTTAGAATTGAATGAATTCCTCTGATTGATGGTTCTTGGGCAATATTTTTTATAATGAATATAGTCGTTAATAAAGGGTAGAAAACATAATGTCAAGGTCATTGAATGAAAAATACTCCTTGTAACAATAAGAGGAGCCTAATTAGCATGAGGTGATATGAAAGCCTCATTATTTAGGAATTAAACTACATCACATAAGCGCGAAATGCAAACCAAGATGAATGATTGATTTCGCAGATGCAAGTAAGTAGATTTAGAGTTTCAATGGAGTTTAAAATTTGTGTCATTTCATTAATATACTAGGTGGTTTAGCCACATTTGTCATTCTCATCATCAATGTATCAAAATGTGTGGTTGCAATTAAAAGAGGAGCCCTGCAACAAGAAATGATGGGAGGTACTCTTTATTTTGGAACTCAACCAATTATTATCAATAAGAAATGCGAATCAAGATGGAGGACTCTTGTTTGTTAGAATTGAATGAATTCCTCTGATTGATGGTTCTTGGGCAATATTTTTTATAATGAATATAGTCGTTAATAAAGGTAAAAAAACATAATGTCAAGGTCATTGAATGAAAAAATACTCCTTGTAACAATAAGAGGAGCCTAATTAGCATGAGGTGATATGAAAGCCTCATTATTTAGGAATTAAACTACATCACATAAGCGCGAAATGCAAACCAAGATGAATGATTGATTTCGCAGATGCAAGTAAGTAGATTTAGAGTTTCAATGGAGTTTAAATTTGTGTCATTTCATTAATATACTAGGTGGTTTAGCCACATTTGTCATTCTCATCATCAATGTATCAAAAAATGTGTGGTTGCAATTAAAAGAGGAGCCCTGCAACAAGAAATGATGGGAGGTACTCTTTATTTTGGAACTCAACCAATTATTATCAATAAGAAATGCGAATCAAGATGGAGGACTCTTGTTTGTTAGAATTGAATGAATTCCTCTGATTGATGGTTCTTGGGCAATATTTTTATAATGAATATAGTCGTTAATAAAGGTAGAAAACATAATGTCAAGGTCATTGAATGAAAAATACTCCTTGTAACAATAAGAGGAGCCTAATTAGCATGAGGTGATATGAAAGCCTCATTATTTAGGAATTAAACTACATCACATAAGCACGAAAATGCAAACCAAGATGAATGATTGATTTCGCAGATGCAAGTAAGTAGATTTAGAGTTTCAATGGAGTTTAAATTTGTGTCATTTCATTAATATACTAGGTGGTTTAGCCACATTTGTCATTCTCATCATCAATGTATCAAAATGTGTGGGTTGCAATTAAAAGAGGAGCCCTGCAACAAGAAATGATGGGAGGTACTCTTTATTTTGGAAAACTCAACCAATTATTATCAATAAGAAATGCGAATCAAGATGGAGGACTCTTGTTTGTTAGAATTGAATGAATTCCTCTTATTGATGGTTCTTGGGCAATATTTTTATAATGAATATAGTCGTTAATAAAGGTAGAAAACATAATGTCAAGGTCATTGAATGAAAAATACTCCTTGTAACAATAAGAGGAGCCTAATTAGCATGAGGTGATATGAAAGCCTCATTATTTAGGAATTTAAACTACATCACATAAGCGCATAAAATGCAAACCAAGATGAATGATTGATTTCGCAGATGCAAGTAAGTAGATTTAGAGTTTCAATGGAGTTTAAATTTGTGTCATTTCATTAATATACTAGGTGGTTTAGCCACATTTGTCATTCTCATCATCAATGTATCAAAATGTGTGGTTGCAATTAAAAGAGGAGCCCTGCAACAAGAAATGATGGGAGGTACTCTTTATTTTGGAACTCAACCAATTATTATCAATAAGAAATGCGAATCAAGATGGAGGACTCTTGTTTGTTAGTGAATTGAATGAATTCCTCTTATTGATGGTTCTTGGGCAATATTTTTTATAATGAATATAGTCGTTAATAAAGGTAGAAAACATAATGTCCAAGGTCATTGAATGAAAAATACTCCTTGTAACAATAAGAGGAGCCTAATTAGCATGAGGTGATATGAAAGCCTCATTTATTTAGGAATTAAACTACATCACATAACGCGCGAAATGCAAACCAAGATGAATGATTGATTTTCGCAGATGCAAGTAAGTAGATTTAGAGTTTTCAATGGAGTTTTTAAATTTGTGTCATTTCATTAATATACTAGGTGGGTTTAGCCACATTTGTCATTCTCATCATCAATGTATCAAAATGTGTGGTTGCAATTAAAAGAGGAGCCCTGTAACAAGAAATGATGGGAGGTACTCTTTATTTTGGAACTCAACCAATTATTATCAATAAGAAATGCGAATGATGATGGAGGACTCTTGTTTGTTGGAATTGAATGATTTCCTCTTATTGATGGTTCATGGGGGCAAATATTTTTTATAATGAATATAGTCGTTAATAAAGGGTAAAAAAAACATAATGTCAAGGTTATTCAATGAAAAAATACTCCTTGTAACAATAAGAGAGGAGCCTAATTAGCATGAGGTGATATGAAAGCCTCATTATTTAGGAATTAAACTACATCACATAAGCACGAAATGCAAACCAAGATGAATGATTGATTTCGCAGATGCAAGTAAGTAGATTTAGAGTTTCAATGGAGTTTAAATTTGTGTCATTTCATTAATATACTAGGTGGTTTAGCCACATTTGTCATTCTCATCATCAATGTATCAAAATGTGTGGTTGCAATTAAAAGAGGAGCCCTGCAACAAGAAATGATGGGAGGTACTCTTTATTTTGGAACTCAACCAATTATTATCAATAAGAAATGCGAATCAAGATGGAGGACTCTTGTTTGTTAGAATTGAATGAATTCCTCTTATTGATGGTTCTTGGGCAATATTTTTATAATGAATATAGTTGTTAATAAAGGTAAAAAACATAATGTCAAGGTCATTCAATGAAAAATACTCATTGTAACAATAAGAGGAGCCTAATTAGGATGAGGTGATATGAAAGCCTCATTATTTAGGAATTAAACTACATCACATAAGCACGAAATGCAAACCAAGATGAATGATTGATTTCGCAGATGCAAGTAAGTAGATTTAGAGTTTTTCAATGGAGTTTAAATTTGTGTCATTTTCATTAATATACTAGGTGGTTTAGCCACATTTGTCATTCTCATCATCAATGTATCAAAATGTGTGGTTGCAATTAAAAGAGGAGCCCTGCAACAAGAAATGATGGGAGGTACTCTTTATTTTGGAACTCAACCAATTATTATCAATAAGAAATGCGAATCAAGATGGAGGACTCTTGTTTGTTAGAATTGAATGAATTCCTCTGATTGATGGTTCTTGGGCAATATTTTTATAATGAATATAGTCGTTAATAAAGGTAAAAAAACATAATGTCAAGGTTATGAATGAAAAATACTCCTTGTAACAATAAGAGGAGCCCTAATTAGCATGAGGTGATATGAAAGCCTCATTATTTAGGAATTAAACTACATCACATAAGCGCGAAATGCAAACCAAGATGAATGATTGATTTCGCAGATGCAAGTAAGTAGATTTAGAGTTTCAATGGAGTTTAAATTTTGTGTCATTTCATTAATATACTAGGTGGTTTAGCCACATTTGTCATTCTCATCATCAATGTATCAAAATGTGTGGTTGCAATTAAAAGAGGAGCCCTGCAACAAGAAATGATGGGAGGTACTCTTTATTTTGGAACTCAACCAATTTATTATCAATAAGAAATGCGAATCAAGATGGAGGACTCTTGTTTGTTAGAATTGAATGAATTTCCTCTGATTGATGGTTCTTGGGCAATATTTTATATAATGAATATAGTCGTTAATAAAGGTAAAAAAACATAATGTCAAGGTCATTGAATGAAAAATACTCCCTTGTAACAATAAGAGGAGCCTAATTAGCATGAGGTGATATGAAAGCCTCATTATTTAGGAATTAAACTACATCACATAAGCACGAAATGCAAACCAAGATGAATGATTGATTTCGCAGATGCAAGTAAGTAGATTTAGAGTTTCAATGGAGTTTAAATTTGTGGTCATTTCATTAATATACTAGGTGGTTTAGCCACATTTGTCATTTCTCATCATCAATGTATCAAAATGTGTGGTGGTTGCAATTAAAAGAGGAGCCCTGCAACAAGAAATGATGGGGAGGTACTCTTTATTTTGGAAACTCAACCAATTATTATCAATAAGAAATGCGAATCAAGATGGGAGGACTCTTGTTTGTTAGAAATTGAATGAATTCCTCTGATTGATGGTTCTTTGGGCAATATTTTTATAATGAATATAGTCGTTAATAAAGGTAGAAAAACATTAATGTCAAGGTCATTGAATGAAAAAATACTCCTTGTAAACAATAAGAGGAGCCTAATTAGCTATGAGGTGATATGAAAGCCTCATTATTTAGGAATTAAAATACATCACATAAGCGCGAAATGCAAACCAAGATGAATGATTGATTTCGCAGATGCAAGTAAGTAGATTTTAGAGTTTCAATGGAGTTTAAATTTGTGTCATTTTCATTATATACTAGGTGGTGGTTTAGCCACATTTGTCATTCTCATCATCAATGTATCAAAATGTGTTGGTTGCAATTAAAAAGAGGAGCCCTGCAACAAGAAATGATGGGACGGTACTCTTTATTTTGGGAAATCAACCAATTATTATCAATAAGAAATGCGAATGATGATGGAGGACTCTTGTTTGTTGGAATTGAATGAATTCCTCTTATTGATGGTTCAATGGGGCAATATTTTTTATAATGGAATATAGTCGTTAATAAAAGGTAAAAAAGCTTAATGTCAAGGTTATTCAATGAAAAATACTCCTTGTAACACAAGTAAGAGGAGCCTAATTAGCATGAGGTGATATGATGATGTATAGCCTCATTATTTAGGAATTAAACTACACTCACATAAGCACGAAATGCAAACCAAGATGAATGATTGATTTCGCAGATGCAAGTAAGTAGATTTATGAGTTTCAATGGGAGTTTAAATTTTGTGTCAATTTCATTAATATACTAGGTGGTTTTAGCCACAATTTGTCATTCTCATCAATCAATGTATCAAAATTGTGTGGTGGTTGCAATATAAAAGAGGAGCCCTGCAACAAGAAATGATGGGAGGTACTCTTTATTTTGGAACTCAACCAATTATTATCAATAAAGAAATGCGAATCAAAGATGGAGGACTCTTGTTTGTTTGAATTGAATGAAATTCCTCTGATTGCAGTGCTCATTTGGGCAATATTTTTATAATGACTATAGTCGTTAATAAAGGTAGAAAACATAATGTCAAGGTCATTTGAATGAAAAATACTCGTTTGATTGTCACAACAAGAGGAGGCCTGATTTAGCATGAACAGGTGATATGAGAAAGCCTCATTATTTAGGAATTAAATTACATCCACATTAAGCATGAAATAACCAAAAACTCAGTTGACATGATTGACTTTCGCA
>JBAPLH010002383.1:0-11105 GCA_037897445.1 Ceriops zippeliana
CAACATTTACGAATTCAACCACATAACATGAATACAAAAAAGCAATTCAAGATGATTGACTCCATTAGCTGATGGAAGTAAACACATTTAGTGTTTTAATGATATTTAGACTTGTTTGTTTTAATTCATTTACTGGGTAGTTTAGGCATAAATGTGATTTTGATGATCAGTGTATAAAAAAGCATGGTTGGAAAGAACAAAGGTGCCATGCTAACTAGAAATGATGGGAGGGACTCTTTCTTTTGAAATTCAACCAATTAATATCAATAAGAAATGCTAATCAAGATCAAGGACCCCATTATGTGTTGGAATTGAATGAATTCATTGTATAGATGGCTGATGTACATTGCTTTCACAATGCAAATAGTTGTTAAGAAGGACACAAAAGAAAATTTCATGGTCATTGCACGAAGGATGGTGCTTCTAAGAGAAAGAGGAGCCTAATTAGCATGAAGTGAAGAGAAATCTTCAATATTTACGAATTAAACCACATCACTTTAATACAAAAACATATTCTAGATGATTGACTCCATTAGTTGATGGAAGTAAACACATTTAGTGTTTTAATGATGTTAAGACTTGTTTGTTTAAATTCATTTACTGGGTAGTTTAGGCATAAATGTGATTTTGATGATCAGTGTATAAAAAACCATGGTTGGAAAGAACAAAGGTGCCATGCTAACTGGAAATGATTGGAGGGACTCGTTCTTTTGAAATTCAAAAAATTAATATCAATAAGAAATGCTAATCAAGATCAAGGACTCCATTGTGTGTTGGGATTGAATGAATTCAATGTATAAATGGTTGATGCACATTGCTTTCACAATGCAAATAGTTGTTAAGAAGGACACAAAAGACAATTTCATGGTCATTGCATGAAAGATGGTGCTTCTGAGAAAAAGAGGAGCCTAATTAGCATGAAGTGAAGAGAAATCTTCAATATTTACGAATTAAACCACATAACATTAATACAAAAAGCAATTCAAGATGATTGACTCCATTAGTTGATGGAAGTAAACACATTTAGTCTTTTAATGATGTTTAGACTTGTTTGTTTTAATTCATTTACTTGGTAGTTTAGGCATAAATGTGATTTTGATGATTAGTGTATAAAAAAGCATGGTTGGAAAGAACAAAGGTGCCATGCTAACTAGAAATGATTGGAGGGACTCTTTCTTTTGAAATTCAACCAATTAATATCAATAAGAAATGCTAATCAAGATCAAGGACTCCATTGTGTGTTGGAATTGAATGAATTCATTGTATAGATGGTTGATGTACATTGCTTTCACAATGCAAATAGATGTTAAGAAGGACACAAAAGACAGTTTCATGGTCATTGCATGAAGGATGGTGCTTCTAACAAAAAGATGAGCCTAATTAGCATGAAGTGAAGAGAAAGCTTCAATATTTTTGAATTAAACCACATAACATTAATACAAAAAGCAATTCAACATGATTGACTCCATTAGTTGATGGAAGTAAACACATTTAGTGTTTTAATGATGTTTAGACTTGTTTGTTTTAATTCATTTACTGGGTTGTTTAGGCATAAATGTGATTTTGATGATCAGTGTATAAAAAAGCATGGTTGGAAAGAACAAAGGTGCCATGCTAACTAGAAATGATGGGAGGGACTCTTTCTTTTGAAATTCAACCAATTAATATCAATAAGAAATGCTAATCAAGATCAAGGACTCCATTGTGTGTTGGAATTGAATGAATTCATTGTATAGATGGTTGATGTACATTGCTTTCACAATGCAAATAGTTGTTAAGAAGGACACAAAAGACAATTTCATGGTCATTGCATGAAAGATGGTGCTTCTAAGAAAAAGAGGAGCCTAATTAGCATGAACTGAAGAGAAATCTTCAATATTTACGAATTAAAACACATCACTTGTATACAAAAATCAATTCCAGATGATTGACTCCATTAGTTGATGGAAGAAAACACATTTAGTGTTTTAATGATGCTAAGACTGGTTTGTTTTAATTCATTTACTGGGTAGTTTAGGCATAAATGTGATTTTGATGATCAGTGTATAAAAAAGCATGGTTGGAAAGAACAAAGGTGCCATGCTATCTAGAAATGATGGGAGGGTCTCTTTCTTATGAAATTCAACCAATTAATATCAATAAGAAATGCTAATCGAGATCAAGGACTCCATTGTGTGTTGGGATTGAATGAATTCATTGTATAAATGGTTGATGCACATTGCTTTCACAATGCAAATAGTTGTTAAGAATGACACAAAAGACAATTTCATGGTCATTGCATGAAAGATGGTGCTTCTAAGAAAAAGAGGAGCCTAATTAGCATGAAGTGAAGAGAAATCTTCAATATTTACGAATTAAACCACATAACATTAATACAAAAAGCAATTCAAGATGATTGACTCCATTAGTTGATGGAAGTAAACACATTTAGTGTTTTAATGATGTTTAGACTTGTTTGTTTTAATTCATTTACTTGGTAGTTTAGGCATAAATGTGATTTTGATAATCAGTGTATAAAAAAGCATGGTTGGAAAGAACAAAGGTGCCATGCTAACTAGAAATGATGGGAGGGACTCTTTCTTTTGAAATTCAACCAATTAATATCAATAAGAAATGCTAATCAAGATCAAGGACTCCATTGTGTGTTGGAATTGAATGAATTCATTGTATAGATGGTTGATGTACATTGCTTTCACAATGCAAATAGTTGTTAAGAAGGACACGAAAGACAATTTCATGGTCATTGCATGAAAGATGGTGCTTCTAAGAAAAAGAGGAGCCTAATTAGCATGAAGTAAAGAGAAATCTTCAATATTTACGAATTAAAACACATCACTTGTATACAAAAATCAATTCCAGATGATTGACTCCATTAGTTGATGGAAGAAAACACATTTAGTGTTTTAATGATGCTAAGACTGGTTTGTTTTAATTCATTTACTGGGTAGTTTAGGCATAAATGTGATTTTGATGATCAGTGTATAAAAAAGCATGGTTGGAAAGAACAAAGGTGCCATGCTAACTGGAAATGATGGGAGGGTCTCTTTCTTATGAAATTCAACCAATTAATATCAATAAGAAATGCTAATCAAGATCAAGGACTCCATTGTGTGTTGGGATTGAATGAATTCATTGTATAAATGGTTGATGCACATTGCTTTCACAATGCAAATAGTTGTTAAGAATGACACAAAAGACAATTTCATGGTCATTGCATGAAAGATGGTGCTTCTAAGAAAAAGAGGAGCCTAATTAGCATGAAGTGAAGAGAAATCTTCAATATTTACGAATTAAACCACATAACATTAATACAAAAAGCAATTCAAGATGATTGACTCCATTAGTTGATGGAAGTAAACACATTTAGTGTTTTAATGATGTTTAGACTTGTTTGTTTTAATTCATTTACTTGGTAGTTTAGGCATAAATGTGATTTTGATAATCAGTGTATAAAAAAGCATGGTTGGAAAGAACAAAGGTGCCATGCTAACTAGAAATGATGGGAGGGACTCTTTCTTTTGAAATTCAACCAATTAATATCAATAAGAAATGCTAATCAAGATCAAGGACTCCATTGTGTGTTGGAATTGAATGAATTCATTGTATAGATGGTTGATGTACATTGCTTTCACAATGCAAATAGATGTTAAGAAGGACACAAAAGACAATTTCATGGTCATTGCATGAAAGATGGTGCTTCTAAGAAAAAGAGCAGCCTAATTAGCATGAAGTCAAGAGAACGGTTCAATATTTACGAATTAAACCACATAACATTAATATAAAGAGCAATTCAAGATGATTGACTCCATTAGTTGATGGAAGTAAACACATTTAGTGTTTTAATGATGTTTAGACTTGTTTGTTTTAATTCATTTACTAGGTAGTTTAGGCATAAATGTGATTTTGCATATCACTGTGTTACGCATTTAGTGTTTTAATGATGTTTAGACTTGTTTGTTTTAATTCATTTACTGGGTAGTTTAGGCATAAATGTGATTTTGATGATCAGTGTATAAAAAAGCATGGTTGGAAAGAACAAAGGTGCCATGCTAACTAGAAATGATGGGAGGGACTCTTTCTTTTGAAATTCAACCAATTAATATCAATAAGAAATGCTAATCAAGATCAAGGACTCCATTGTGTGTTGGGATTGAATGAATTCAATGTATAAATGGTTGATGTACATTGCTTTCACAATGCAAATAGTTGTTAAGAAGGACACAAAAGACAATTTCATGGTCATTGCTTGAAAGATAGTGCTTCAAAGAAAAAGAGGAGCCTAATTAGCATGAAGTGAATAGAAATCTTCAACATTTACGAATTCAACCACATAACATGAATACAAAAAGCAATTCAAGATGATTGACTCCATTAGCTGATGGAAGTAAACACATTTAGTGTTTTAATGATATTTAGACTTGTTTGTTTTAATTCATTTACTGGGTAGTTTAGGCATAAATGTGATTTTGATGATCAGTGTATAAAAAAGCATGGTTGGAAAGAACAAAGGTGCCATGCTAACTAGAAATGATGGGAGGGACTCTTTCTTTTGAAATTCAACCAATTAATATCAATAAGAAATGCTAATCAAGATCAAGGACTCCATTGTGTGTTGGAATTGAATGAATTCATTGTATAGATGGTTGATGTACATTGCTTTCACAATGCAAATAGTTGTTAAGAAGGACACAAAAGACAATTTCATGGTCATTGCATGAAAGATGGTGCTTCTAAGAAAAAGAGGAGCCTAATTAGCATGAAGTGAAGAGAAATCTTCAATATTTACGAATTAAACCACATCACTTTAATACAAAAACATATTCTAGATGATTGACTCCATTAGTTGATGGAAGTAAACACATTTAGTGTTTTAATGATGTTAAGACTTGTTTGTTTAAATTCATTTACTGGGTAGTTTAGGCATAAATGTGATTTTTGATGATCAGTGTATAAAAAACCATGGTTGGAAAGAACAAAGGTGCCATGCTAACTAGAAATGATTGGAGGGACTCTTTCTTTTGAAATTCAACCAATTAATATCAATAAGAAATGCTAATCAAGATCAAGGACTCCATTGTGTGTTTGGAATTGAATGAATTCAATGTATAAATGGTTGATGCACATTGCTTTCACAATGCAAATAGTTGTTTAAGAAGGACACAAAAGACAATTTCATGGTCATTGCATGAAAGATGGTGCTTCTAAGAAAAAGAGGAGCCTAATTAGCATGAAGTGAAGAGAAATCTTCAATATTTACGAATTAAACCACATAACATTAATACAAAAAGCAATTCAAGATGATTGACTCCATTAGTTGATGGAAGTAAACACATTTAGTGTTTTAATGATGTTTAGACTTGTTTGTTTTAATTCATTTACTTGGGTAGTTTAGGCATAAATGTGATTTTGATGATCAGTGTATAAAAAAGCATGGTTGGAAAGAACAAAGGTGCCATGCTAACTAGAAATGATTGGGAGGGACTCTTTCTTTTTTGAAATTCAACCAATTAATATCAATAAGAAATGCTAATCAAGATCAAGGACTCCATTGTGTGTTGGAATTGAATGAATTCATTGTATAGATGATTGATGTACATTGCTTTCACAATGCAAATAGTTGTTAAGAAGGACACAAAAGACAATTTCATGGTCATATGCATGAAAGATGGTGCTTCTAAGAAAAAGAGGAGCCTAATTAGCATGAACTGAAGAGAAATATTCAATATTTACGAATTAAAACCACATCACTTTAATACAAAAAATCAATTCCAGATGATTGACTCCATTAGTTGATGGAAGAAAACACATTTAGTGTTTTAATGATGTTAAGACTTGTTTGTTTTAATTCATTTACTGGGTAGTTTAGGCATAAATGTGTGATTTTGATGATCAGTGTATAAAAAAAAGCATGGTTGGAAAGAACAAAGGTGCCATGCTAACTAGAAATGATGGGAGGGACTCTTTCTTATGAAATTCAACCAATTAATATCAATAAGAAATGCTAAATCAAGATCAAGGACTCCATTGTGTGTTGGAATTGAATGAATTCATTGTATAAATGGTTGATGTACATTGCTTTCACAATGCAAATAGTTGTTAAGAAGGACACAAAAAGACAATTTCATGGTCATTGCATGAAAGATGGTGCTTCTAAGAAAAAGAGGAGCCTAATTAGCATGAAGTGAAGAGAAATCTTCAATATTTACGAATTAAACCACATAACATTAATACAAAAAGCAATTCAAGATGATTGACTCCATTAGTTGATGGAAGTAAAACACATTTAGTGTTTTAATGATGTTTAGACTTGTTTGTTTTAATTCATTTACTTGGGTAGTTTAGGCATAAATGTGATTTTGATAATCAGTGTGTATAAAAAAGCATGGTTGGGAAAGAACAAAGGTGCCATGCCATGCTAACTAGAAATGATGGGAGGGACTCTTTCTTTTTGAAATTTCAACCAATTAATATCAATAAGAAATGCTAATCAAGATCAAGGACTCCATTGTGTGTTGGAATTGAATGAATTCATTGTATAGATGGTTGATGTACATTGCTTTCACAATGCAAATAGTTGTTAAGAAGGACACAAAAGACAATTTCATGGTCATTGCATGAAAGATGGTGCTTCTAAGAAAAAGAGGAGCCTAATTAGCATGAAGTAAAGAGAAATCTTCAATATTTACGAATTAAAACACATCACTTGTATACAAAAATCAATTCAAGATGATTGACTCCATTAGTTGATGGAAGTAAACACATTTAGTGTTTTAATGATGTTTAGACTTGTTTGTTTTAATTCATTTACTTGGTAGTTTAGGCATAAATGTGATTTTGATGATCAGTGTATAAAAAAGCATGGTTGGAAAGAACAAAGGTGCCATGCTAACTAGAAATGATGGGAGGGACTCTTTCTTTTGAAATTCAACCAATTAATATCAATAAGAAATGCTAATCGAGATCAAGGACTCCATTGTGTGTTGGGATTGAATGAATTCATTGTATAAATGGTTGATGCACATTGCTTTCACAATGCAAATAGTTGTTAAGAATGACACAAAAGACAATTTCATGGTCATTGCATGAAAGATGGTGCTTCTAAGAAAAAGAGGAGCCTAATTAGCATGAAGTGAAGAGAAATCTTCAATATTTACGAATTAAAACCACATAACATTAATACAAAAAAAAGCAATTCAAGATGATTGACTCCATTAGTTGATGGAAGTAAACACATTTAGTGTTTTAATGATGTTTAGACTTGTTTGTTTTAATTCATTTACTGAGTAGTTTAGGCATAAATGTGATTTTGATGATCAGTGTATATAAAAAAGCATGGTTGGAAAGAACAAAGGTGCCATGCTAACTAGAAATGATGGGAGGGACTCTTTCTTTTGAAATTCAACCAATTAATATCAATAAGAAATGCTAATCAAGATCAAGGACTCCATTGTGTGTTGGGAATTGAATGAATTCATTGTATAGATGGTTGATGTACATTGCTTTTCACAATGCAAATAGTTGTTAAGAAGGACACAAAAGACAATTTCATGGTCATTGCTTGAAAGATAGTGCTTCAAAGAAAAAAGAGGAGCCTAATTAGCATGAAGTGAATAGAAATCTTCAATATTTACGAATTAAACCACATAACATGAATACAAAAAGCAATTCAAGATGATTGACTCCATTAGTTGATGGAAGTAAACACATTTAGTGTTTTTAATGATATTTAGACTTGTTTGTTTTTAATTCATTTACTGGGTAGTTTAGGCATAAATGTGATTTTGATGATCAGTGTATAAAAAAGCATGGTTGGAAAGAACAAAGGTGCCATGCTAACTAGAAATGATGGGAGGGACTCTTTCTTTTGAAATTCAACCAAATTAATATCAATAAGAAATGCTAATCAAGATCAAGGACTCCATTGTGTGTTGGAATTGAATGAATTCATTGTATAGATGGTTGATGGACATTGCTTTCACAATGCAAATAGTTGTTAAGAAGGACACAAAAGACAATTTTCATGGTCATTGCATGAAAGATGGTGCTTCTAAGAAAAAGAGGAGCCTAATTAGCATGAAGTGAAGAGAAATCTTCAATATATTTACGAATTAAAACACATCACTTGTATACACAAAAAATCAATTCCAGATGATTGACTCCATTAGTTTGATGGAAGAAAAACACATTTAGTGTTTTAATGATGATGTTAAGACTTGTTTGTTTTAATTCATTTACTGGGTAGTTTAGGCATAAATGTGATTTTGATGATCAGTGTATATAAAAAAAGCATGGTTGGAAAGAACAAAGGTGCCATGCTAACTAGAAATGATGGGAGGGACTCTTTCTTTTGAAATTCAACCAATTAATATCAATAAGAAATGCTAATCAAGATCAAAGGACTCCATTGTGTGTTGGAATTGAATGAATTCATTGTATAGATGGTTGATGTACATTGCTTTCACAATGCAAATAGTTGTTAAGAAGGACACAAAAGACAAATTTCATGGTCATTGCATGAAAGATGGTGCTTCTAAGAAAAAGAGGAGCCTAATTAGCATGAAGTGAAGAGAAATCTTCAATATTTACGAAATTAAACCACATAACATTAATACAAAAAAGCAATTCAAGATGATTGACTCCATTAGTTGATGGAAGTAAACACATTTAGTGTTTTAAAATGATGTTTAGACTTGTTTGTTTTAATTCATTTACTGGGTAGTTTAGGCATAAATGTGATTTTGATGATCAGTGTATAAAAAAGCATGGTTGGAAAGAACAAAGGTGCCATGCTAACTAGAAATGATGGGAGGGACTCTTTCTTTTGAAATTCAACCAATTAATATCAATAAGAAATGCTAATCAAGATCAAGGACTCCATTTGTGTGTTGGAATTGAATGAATTCATTGTATAGATGGTTGATGTACATTGCTTTCACAATGCAAATAGTTGTTAAGAAGGACACAAAAAGACAATTTCATGGTCATTGCATGAAAAGATGGTGCTTCTAAGAAAAAGAGGAGCCTAATTAGCATGAAGTGAAGAGAAATCTTCAATATTTACGAATTAAAAACCACATAACATTAATACAAAAAAGCAATTCAAGATGATTGACTCCATTAGTTGATGGAAGTAAACACATTTAGTGTGTTTTAATGATGTTAAGACTTGTTTGTTTTAATTCATTTACTGGGTAGTTTAGGCATAAATGTGATTTTGATGATCAGTGTATAAAAAAGCATGGTTGGAAAAGAACAAAGGTGCCATGCTAACTAGAAATGATGGGAGGGACTCTTTTCTTTTGAAATTCAACCAATTAATATCAATAAGAAATGCTAATCAAGATCAAGGGACTCCATTGTGTGTTGGAATTGAATGAATTCATTGTATAGATGGTTGATGTACATTGCTTTCACAATGCAAATAGTTGTTAAAGAAGGACACAAAAGACAATTTCATGGTCATTGCATGAAAGATGGTGCTTCTAAGAAAAAGAGAGGAGCCTAATTAGCATGAAGTGAATAGAAATCTTCAATATTTACGAATTTAAACCACATCACATTAATACAAAAAGCAATTCAAGATGATTGACTCCATTAGTTGATGGAAGTAAACACATTTAGTGTTTTAATGATGTTAAGACTTGTTTGTTTTAATTCATTTACTGGGTAGTTTTAGGCATAAAATGTGATTTTGATGATCAGTGTATAAAAAAGCATGGTTGGAAAGAACAAAGGTGCCATGCTAACTAGAAATGATGGGAGGGGACTCTTTCTTTTGAAATTCAACCAATTAATATCAATAAGAAATGCTAATCAAGATCAAGGGACTCCATTGTGTGTTGGAATTGAATGAATTCATTGTATAGATGGTTGATGTACATTGCTTTCACAATGCAAATAGTTGTTTAAGAAGGACACAAAAGACAATTTCATGGTCATTGCATGAAAGATGGTGCTTCTAAGGAAAAAGAGGAGCCTAAATTAGCATGAAGTGGAAGAAATCTTCAATATTTTACGAATTAAACCACATAACATTTTATAAAAAAAAGCAAATTCAGATGATTGACTCCATTAGTTGATGGAAGTAAACACATTTAGTGTTTTAAAATGATTTTAAGACTTGTTTGTTTTAATTCATTTACATGGGTAGTTTAGGCATAAATGTGATTTTTGATGATCAGTGTATAAAAAAGCATGGTTGGAAAGAACAAAGGTGCCATGCTAACTAGAAAATGATGGGGAGGACTCTTTCTTTTGAAATTCAACCAATTAATATATCAATAAGAAATGCTAATCAAGATCAAGGACTCCATTGTGTGTTGGAATTGAATGAATTCATTGTATAGATGGTTGATGTACATTGCTTTCACAATGCAAATAGTTGTTAAAGAAGGACACAAAAGACAATTTCATGGTCATTGCATGAAAGATGGTTGCTTCTAAGAAAAAAAAAAGAGGAGCCTAATTAGCATGAAGTGAAGAGAAAATCTTCAATATTTACGAATAATTAAAACACATAACATTATAATATAAAAAGCACTTTTCAAGATGATTGACATCCATTTAGTTGATGGAAGTAAACACCATTTAGTGTTTTAATGATGTTAAGACTTGTTTGTTTTAATTCATTTCTGGGTAGTTTTAGGCATAAAAGAATGATTTTGATGATCAGTGTTATAAAAAGCATGGTTTTTATGGAACTATTTCTTTGGATTTGCTTGGGAATTTAGGAAAATGATGGTTAGGGCTGGGTGTGGGCCGAGCGGCGGACTTTGGGTTAGGGAAATTGGGAAATTAAATTGTTAATCTAAGGACACATTGGCAAATTTCACAGACGTTTGCATGAGCTTGGTGAATTTAAGAAAAAAGTGCGTTTTGCTGCGTTGGTCTGGTACGTGGGTGGGGTGGGGGGTTATTACTAATTCATATACGTTTTTTAATAATTAATCCGCAATTCAGTCACTGATTTCACTCCATTAGTTGATGGAGTAAGTAAACACATTTCGTTTTTAATGATGTCTAAGATCTTGTTTGTTTTAATTCATTTACTGGGTAGTTTAGGCGCTAAATGTGATTTTGATGATCAGTGTATAAAAAGCATGGTT